>JACDJE010000168.1:1145102-1186563 GCA_016647715.1 Pavo muticus
GGGGGGGGAAGGCCACCTCTATGAACTTTCAGAAGCAGCTGGAGGAAAGAGAGAGATACACAACAGGATAGAGGAAACTCTGAGCGTAGCTTTGGCAAAAAGCCAAGTGAGTATAAGCAGGCTATGGAATGAGTGTGGTTTCTAACCAGCAAAAGGTCTGAAGCGATCTTGATCTTGAATGACACTGAGAAAAAGTCTATACTTAGCAAGGACTGTGATGTTTCAATCAGCAGGATTGTTTTATTGAAGGTATTATATGATCTGATAACTACAGAAGCAGGAGCTGGACTCCATGACCAAAAGCATCCTTCCAGTCCCAGATTTCACACAACTAAGCAGCAGCACTCCTATAGAAACTCTTACCTATAATTAGACTTGTTTACAGCATAGGTTTTCTGAATTAAATAGGAAAATAATTAGAATGTTTCAGAAATCAATCAAAGGAAAAGGAATTTTTTGGCTTCCAATTCACCATGTCTTCATTTATAGGTTTTTGGTAGACATCCTGTTTTGCTACAGACCTTCTTCAAAGTGGGCGTTGCATAGAGGAAGCGCCACTGCTAGTTGAGTTAACTGGGGGAGGTGGGAGGCACGACATCTCTCCTGCTTATCATTCTGATCAGAGTTGCATATGATCCCTGTGATAAGTACAGTAAGGCTGACTAAATGTGAAATAGAAATGCATTAGTACATGCACAAATAGAATTATACATATTCTTATAAATACTCGCCCAAGCACACAAAGAACATCAAAATAACTACACCAGGTAATTTCCTATTTCCAGGTAAACGTAGCTAATTAGTTAACACTCCTTCCCCTCCCTCTCAACCTCTCAAAAAATCTTTTTGTTCTTCAACACCTGAAGTGTGCCAGATGCCTACTGCCTCCCTTTCTCACCTGGAAACAAATACAGAATCATTTAAATGCTGATATGTGTGTTACAAGTCATGAATGTTTGTTGTAGTGGGGTAATAGAATGCCGAATTCTGAGAAGTTTAGAAGAAAATGATTTTGGGGAAGTAGCTGAACTAGAACCTGCAGTACACTGACACAATTACAAGAGCCAGCACAGATCTTGGATGTATATTAATTAAAAGAAGTGCTATTGCAACTACTTGTAGCATTTGTAATGCCATTATTAGTTCTTCCCTTGAGATCCACACTTTGGATTAGATGTTACTGAGAAGATTAAAATAGTTCTGAAAAGAGCTATAAGAATGATTTAATCTTTGATATCTTTCATCTGAGATAAACAACTGAGAGATCAAGTCATCTCTTAGACTTAACCAAAGAAAAGGCTAAGAAGTAATTTTACGCCATCTAGAACTATCTGTACAGGAAGAGTACTTCAGATAGGAGAAAAGTCGCTTTTTAAAATCTACTACAGAAAGATAGAGAGAGTCCAGTAGTTATGAGCTGAAGATAGATACAGTCAGAAATGAAAGGCAGAAGTTGGACAGAGGAGAACCACATTTCTTACCAAAACCGCTTACCTAAGCATACATTCCAATACTTCTAGTTTATAAAACTTGGTTAGGTATCCAGAAAATAAAATAAATTCCTTTGCTCGGATGGAAGTCACGAGATTGAAACAGGACTTCTTAGTTACAGCTCTCTGTCCTGAAGTGGTCACAATGAACTTTCCTCTGAACACCTTCAACCTTCTGCCTTGCAGAGGTAAACCTGCTCCAATCAGCTGGTTCACAAATAGGAGATATCACTTCTCAGTAATTGCCAAGCACTTCCCTCTTGTGCAGAAAGGAAACGGTACAAATATTAGCATCTGGGGGAACTGCTAACTGCAGAGACATCATGAAGCTGAGCTCTGTCTGCTGAACAATACAATGAGATTTGTCTTGCAAGAAGCAACTGTATCTTTTCCTAGAATCCTAGATAAACTCCGGTGCCTTTTCTCATTGTTCAAACCTGCTGTGCTTCCCACCTGCTTCAAATTACTCAGCTGTGGAAAATGAATTGCCACATCACCCAAAGGCTGATGACAGCCCATCTTGCCTACAGATAAACTGTTTTGCCAAGGTCCAGAAGAAAATGTCTGCTTCAGTAATGTTTTCTTCTTCTGTTGGTCAGCATGAAGATTTTTATAGGCCAAATAGCAAAGTGGATGCATACGGCTAATTCAAACCTCAGCTCTCCTTGACAGCAGACAGCCACAGAGTGGGGCAAAAATGAGATAAGAGCAAAAGCGCTTATCTCACTCAATTGCAGTGAGAATGGAGCAAAGGGTTGCTCAGTGGCCTGGCAGGCATTTGTCATTCCTGCTAGTGGCCATCATCTCAGAACACTGCCAATTCTTTCCACAGCAGCAGGAGAACAAGAACCTAATAATCAAGCCAGGAAGCAAGCAGAAGCTAACAATGTGCCAACGCCGGTGACTTTGGGTTCCCAATGATCTCAGCTGGTTGCAATAGTATTTCCATCCTTTCTTTATGTGTCCTGGGCAGAGTTCTCTTGCCTACTGTCTGCTCAAGAAAATAAGACTTTGCAGCTGTGCCTTTTCCATACCTTCTTGTAGTTCTATTTCCCAAAAGCCATTTCAGACAGAATTTTTACAAAACACAGATTTCCCAAATGCTCATCAACAGAAGAACAGTTGCTCAGCTGTTATTGCCAAATCTGTTCGCATTAACAGAAATCCATATTCAAAGCTTAGGCTCACTCTCACATTTGTGGCCCAGTGCAACACAAAATAAAAAGATAGTTTTGCTTTTCAGGGTTTATAGGGTAAAATAGATGTACTGATAGATAGGGGGATTAATACAGGATGGCGAGGTGCTGAGACAGCACAGTCTCAGCATTTGGGCAGCCTATACGATCTCTGGTTTGAAGCAACTCAGCAGAGCAGAGCTGTCAGGAGGGACTCAGAAAAGGCTGAGGTAGCTCAAGAGAGAATTATAGGCACCAGTGTGTAAGCAATAGCATGGCAGAAATTAATGTAGGGCTGATTTGATGTACTAATTGGAGCTGGAGGCTAACATCATGGAGTTGGCTTCTTGATATGGAAGTGAGTTTACAAGAGGAAAAGAAGAAGCTGTTAGGGACTGTGAAGATGCGGACAAGAAGATTATTTTTGACATGACAGAGACAGGGAGAAAAGTAACAGAGTAAAAGTGACAGAAAAGTCCTGTAAGAAACCCTTTAAGAAAAAATGATGATACGTTATCTACCTACAGAATAGCTATATCTCTGAACGTGTCCAACAGAAACATGTAAAGCACAACATAGCTCACTCACATGATCAGCCTGTGAGCGTGTGAACTGATAGAGGATAAGAAAGTAGAAGGATTTCCCTGTCCTACCTCAAATAACCAATCTTTTGCTGCCTTGATCTTTGGAGAGCCATTTTTCCATAACTTGGTGCACAAGAACAGCTATGAACTGTTGGCTTTGACAGACTTGCACCCCATCAGCAGAGAAAAGATCCTACATAGGAGGGCTACTGTAATAAAGTGATATTGATACACGTGTGTGTATATTTATATATCTATACATACATGTATATACACACATATATATGGATACATGAAAAGAATATATTCTTGCCTGCATAGTCCCAAACACTGAGGAGGGCTATTCTGGCTGAATTCATTTACATTCATCTTTTTCACTCAGAGAGGAGAGCCTATATTAATTTTTTTTATCAAGATGATGCCTCTTTTCAGCATAATCTAAGTCTGAATCAATGTTGCAGAACATGGTTTTGTGCTCAGCAGTCTAGCAGAACAAAAGTGCAAAGACCCTTCTGGTGGTTTGGTCATTCTAGGCTCGTAGTACAAGAAACAATATACAATTCCACATTAACACAAATCAATTCTTTTTTATATCTTATATTTTATCTTAGTAGATGTATCCTATCATTATCTACTGGCATGCGTAACACAGAAGTATGTTAAACCATCTTACCAGCTCAAAGGAAACTTCACTTTTTCCTCTGCTTCTGTCCCTCGATGGCGCAGTCTGTGGTTTGATGATCAGGCAGTAGCAGCAGTGGTGTAATAAAGTAGAGCTTACTGTGCCCGATTCTAAAGATATTCTCAAGAACCAATGAAAAACTGATCAGATTATCAGATTGAGTAGAAGTAGCTGCATCTGCAATTACTCATTAGCGATGGATAATCTGAGGAATTTCTGTTAAGAGGTTAACATTTAAAAGGCCAAATAATTTGCTGAATATGAAAGTATCTTCTTGGAACACTTCTATAAAAAGTACAAGTAAGAGAGCTCTCTGTAGGTGACCTAAATCCAGTTCCTTGCCCTGTCTGAATATGAGATGAGACTGCATCCACTGCCCTCTGTGCAGCAGTGCTAACAGTACTGCCTAGCATCACCAGCAGCCAAACACCAACAGCATTCCTGAGCTGCCCTGTCCTCAGCTTCTTCCCCAGCCTTTCCCTGCACTGAGCTCAGAGGGGCAATACTGGAGGCAGCAGAGACTAATGAGAATTGCAGTGCTTCTGTATATATCCCTAAAAACACAGAGAACAGATATTTCTAAAACTCACTGAAAAATTGCAGTGTTACAGTCAAGATCTACCAAGCTGGTCATGTACATGGGTCTGGTACCAAAGAAGAGGAAGAAAGATGGATAGAGTAACGGTCTCTCAGTGTGAGCTTCATGGGCCAAGAGATGGGGCAATGTAGAACTGGAGACACACATTTCCAAGCTGATAATGCAGTTAGAGTGATGATGATTCTCCAAGTAGCTGCTCTCACGTCTTCCCCACCTAGTAGAACTTCTGCCAGCCCCATGGGTACCCATCCAAACATATTTTACTCTTCTTATCATTATAACAATCCGAAATATGGGCAGAAACAGAAAAGCCTTAAAATGCAAGCAGTCTTCAGAGCAAATAGCACCTGCTTGCCTCAGAGCTGTCCGGACAGGCATAGATTGCCTGCTACAACAGAAAACACTTTGTCTCCGATAGAGACACATTGTAACTCTACATCTTCCAGCCTGTTGGTTTAGGACAGGGTAACGATGCTCCAGCTGTCTGTTACCCACAGGTTTGACTGCCTTCAGAGCAGGCAGAAAAGTCAGCAGAAGAGTTCAGCATGTATTGGAATTAGATGGTCAGTGCAATAGTCTGGTACCAATTCTGTACCCCAATCATTTTGTGGCTCAAGACCACTTCCCTCTGTTCATCCACAGTGAGAGGGCTCTGTTCAGGTCCCCCAGGATAAGCACGAAAGCCAGCAATATCTTAAGTGCACTTTCATGTCCCTGATCATTTTGAATACTGTCAAGGGTGGAATTAAACCTTCTACAGACTGTTTGAGAGCAGAGGAAGCTTCCCAGAAAATCAACAAAACATGGGCTTGCAACATCACCAATGTGGCCCAAGCATCCCTTGGGAAAAAAGTCTTTTTCAAGTTAAACACTGTTAGGTCAGGGACATTTGTAAAGGTTGTTGCTAGAAGCCTCACAAATGCAAACAAACAATTCATACCAACCCAACAATGCCTCAAATATCTCTACATCCACAGTGCTGTGTCAACAACTCTTCAGCCAACAGCTTAACTCTTACCGCTTGCTTCAACAGGGACTGTTCCTCATGATTTCATACCCTTGTGCCACGTGCCATGCAAGATCCTCTCTGCCTCCTTGGGTGACCAGAGGCAGCTTCGGTTCAGTGGAGCAACAAAACACAACCTTGTACCAGATGTGTGGCTACAGACTGTGTAGCAATGATAGAAACATCTCCTCCAGCAGTTTTGGGATCAGTGATGCTATCAGAAGCATAGAAGTGTAGAACTGAGGTGTTAAAGTGCCCAGAAAGATGGGTGAGATCCACCTCCTCCCCCCAGCAGCCTTGGCCAGTTACCACGAGGTCATTTTAGAAGAGCAAACAGCTATATAATGAAGCTGTAGGAGACAGTTACAGACAGACCATCAGCGATGCTTCTGCCCAGTACACATTTGCACACACAGTGCAAGAAGAGCTTGCAGGACACTGTGAGGCAGACCCATCTCACCAAAAAGGAAGCAGAGCTGACTCGCTCCTCTGCTGCCTCGCTGAGGGCATGCAGGGTACTTGCTGCACAGCCACAGAAGATCGCAAAAACAGAAGAAAGGAGGGAAGAAACCGAACCCACTGATATCTTCACCTTGTACCCAGGAAGGGCAGAGCTAGGGGATATCTTGAGGCAGTAAAAACAGTACAGGCAAACAAGCTAATCTCTGTAGGCTCAACATGAGTAACGGCTGGCACCACAGCTGCTGTAAGCAATCAAATGAGGGCTGTGGATGCATAGAAAAATCTCCCACAGCACCCACCTGTGAAAGAGCTTCTTTTTATTGCAATGCTCCCTCTTGTTAAGGGACTGCGTTGTCTGTGACAGCAATTGGAGAGCGATTTCTCTGTCCTTATCTCAGCCCTTGAGCTATTTTTCATCCTGTTTTCTGCTCCTGTTCCTTTGAGGAGAGGGAGTGAGAGAGCAACATGGAGCTCAGCTGCCCATCAGGGTGAAACCACCACAGGGAGCTGTGGGATTGCCAAAAGTCTGGAGTAAAAGCTTGGGGAGAGGGAAGAGTGTTTATTGGTATCACAGGAACAGATTGTTGTTGCACTGGAAATGTACCTTGTTAATGACATGTTCTCTCACTCTACAATCAGCAGCCAAGCACTTCTTGGGTTAGTAGCACTGTGCCTACCTAAGATGTAAGGTGTTCACATTCAATATTGGTATCACGTTAACATTTTAAGACAGCTGTCCTAAACAAAACAGGCAGAGATGTGTGGGGAAAACAATCTCAGATACAATCCTAGTGTAAATGCCACTTTCATTGCAGGCTCTATGAGCTAGCAGAGAGCTAGCAGGTGAAGCTCTGTGCTGCTGGCCTGTGAGCTGCAGCAGACCAGGCCCAAGACAGCAGATAGAGCTGCAGGCACATCCAGGTGGGACAACATTCCTGAAACTTCTGCATAACTCTAATAGCTACTCAGTGCTATATTTAATATGCTTGGAAAATGCGTGCAGAGGTGCAGGATCAGTAGGAAGCCCCAGCAGAAGGAGTTTCTCTGGAATTAAGTTTTGAAGATTTTTAATTCATAGACTCTACCTGCAAAGGCAAACCCCACCTAAAAGCTGAGGTCTGATTTGTCTCTTGGATACGCCATTCTCTGATGATGAGAATTGTTTTTGATTATACCCCATGGACAGGGATGGATATAATTCATACTTAATACAAACTTTACGGCTGCATTTAAAGTGGAGAGTGGTTGGAAAAGTAACAACACCTGTTGTTAGGATGGGGTAAGGGAACTTTAATGTAACAAACATGCTTGCCATTAGATATGCTTCTAAGATTCCATGTACATCCAAGTCGAGTCATGAGAGAATGCCAGGGAAAATCCTTTTAAAGTTCTGTACTATTTATAAGATTACTTTCCAAAAAAATTTGCACATCTATGTAAGCTAAGGAGCAATTTTAAAGGTACAGTTGCTTTTTCTTGTAAAAAATTAATGTTTGTAGGTCATTATAGAAGGGTTTGACCAAGAATGCTGAAAAAAAAAATTAAAAAAATTAATCACGTCAGGTTTGATGCAAAATGGAGAATGAGTGGCAGTAGAAATAGACCTATATTCCCATGGCCCTAACCGTTCTCCATTGTATGCAGTACAGCTTACACAAAGTAAACTTTGCTTTTTCTTCTGAATTTGGCTGACGCTTTGCTTCTGGCACAGTATGGGGAAGGCCTTCTACTCTGCAAAACAAAATCAAGTCCTCAGTTTGTCTGAGTCCCACTGGCAGGGCTGTCAGCGTGGCAGGAGATCCACTGCTTGACATAGCTCCGCGGAAAGTCCTCTCCCTCCTGCTCAAGAGGAACGGACCCACAGTTGGTCTGACTATTTTGCTCAAATTCACAGTCAACTGGACTCCCACAGTCCGAGTCCACAAAGCCGCTGTCAATTGTGTCCAAATCTAGGCAGATCATGGGGTAACTGCCACCAGGCCTTGCACTGCGAGGGAAAAAGTCACAGGATCCTTCACTGTAGGACACACTTTCACCATCAGGGGAAGGTAGAGAAGCTGGATTTTCCAAATCCCACTGATTAGGATGCAAGCAAAGGGCTTCTAGAATGCTCCCCATCCCTCCTTCCAAAGCCCCTTCAACTTTCTGGTGGCCTGGGGCACCTGTAGTCCTCAGGTGATCTGTGGACATAGAGCCTGAGGCCAGGATTTTGTCCTGTGAGCTCAGGTCAGACAGATGCAAGGCACTGGATGGGCTCCCATCTTCATCATCAATGTTAACCTTGGGGTAACCATTTTCTCCAGCACTATCTTCATCACCATTATGCTTTTGTTCCTTGTACATGCGCTTACAGTTGCACTGGCAGTTACAAGGTGTAAATTCATCAGCCACTGTCACAGTGTCAATGGACAAATGTCCGTAGGAGCGGTCTTGAGTAACACTGCTGCTGTTCACACTTGACAGGAGGCTATCTTGGGCAGGGGCAGTCAGGCAGGACACACAAGGCTTGCAAGGCAGATCATTTTTTGACTCCCTTATCTCCTCCTGTGAGGTGCAGTTGGAAGGACGCATGCTGAAAACTTCTAGGACTTCTGAAGGGACTATTTCCCATTCAAATAAATCAATGGTCATTTTCATATGAGATGTACCAACCCACTTCTGCATGAAAACACATAGAGAGAGAGAGGTTAGTATCATGAGGTGTGAGTTTCTACAGAAACAACTGAAGATTTTATGCTTTTAGAGGCAACATCAAACTGTAATATCACTGACTCCCCTAAAGTGGCAGGGTATGAGATGCAGTTATTACACAGAACAGGCAGTGCAGAAGAACTAGCTCACATAAACAAAATTAATCAGCTCTGAGAGATCTGCATGGCTTTACAGTTTTCTTCATGCTGAAACAAACAAAAACCAACCTAAACCAACCAAACAAGCTGCCACTGCCCATAGCAGCATTCCCAGTTCATCAAGCAGAGGTATCCCCCCTAAACCACCACATCTGCCCTGCACCCTTCTCTCGGACACTGTTTCTCTCTGGAAGCAAAGTCAGTTTCTTTATGTGCAGCATCTGCAGCCAGCACACACATAGCCCTGCTCTGTCACTTCCCTCATCTTAGCTGTTCATGGCAAGGCTTGACCTGATCTTTTGTGCGTGGCCATGCCCAAAACTAGTCCTTTCTCTCACAGTGACAAGAAGGATGGACAGGGCAGGGGCTGCAGGCATCAAAGAGCTGTAGCTGTTGCTTGGTGCAGATAACACTGGGACGACTGGGAGGTGTCTCACATTGGATCTTGTCCTTCCATACCACCACTAGCAGTACATTCTGCCTTGCACCATGTAGTGTGTCTACATCATGATCCCTTTGCATTCAGTTTTGTCTTGGAGTAAAGGCACCTTTGGGTTACTCTGAGCTAAGAACAAAGTAAAATTTCTGTTCTCTTCAAAGAAGTCACTGAGACAGATGGATCACAGCAAAATTCTGGTGTGTGCCACTGTGAATACCAGTAAGTTTTATCAGAGAGGCCATGTAGTCCAGAAGTCAGGCAAAAGCACTGAAACTCAAGCCTTGGGTCTGCTTCCCCTCTGACACTTTTCTGATGGCTGTGCTGGGTATGGAACAGGTAACAACATGGAGCTTCATGGAGGCTTGAAGGCTTCTGATATGGGGTGCTGCATGAGATGGGTTTTGCCACAGCAAACTGTCTGAATCTTACCAGCTCCTGATGCCAAATAGCACTCAGCAAAGCTAAACATGAGTAAAGTATGTAGGTTGCTCCAAAACTAAAGACTCCTAATATTTCCATGGAAACTACAACAGACACAAAGGGCATAATAATGCTATTTGATGGAGCAAATTCTCAGCTACAAAATGCTATTTTGCAACATAACCACCACCATTAGCTGTGCATTTTCACCAGCGATGATAAACAGCCTGCATGCTGTGCTTGCAGCACAGGTCTGCATCAGTGCCCCACTGTCACTGTCACCACTGCTGAAATGCACCACCAGTGCCTCACTGTGGCACAGCCACTTTTTGGTCTCCATCAATGGTCACCAAGTGTCCATGAATGTCAGTGGGCACCATTTTTTCCACATGGAGGAATTCAGTTCCAATTTTTGCTTAATCCACACCTTCATGTCAGACGCCATTGTGTCAGAGTGCCTCTCTACTGCCGTCTGTCACAGGGTAACAACATGTAATGGGATGTTGGTGGGAAGGTTCAACCTCTGCCATCATGGGTCAACATATTAAACAGGAGGCATTACTTTCGGAGCAGCCCTTGCATTTGGGAAGTGATCAGCTTGTGACACACTGACACCAAGTGTAGAAACTTCACTACTGCAGGAAGCACCGATTCTATTTCAATTTATTCTTAACCTAAGCTGCAAAGAGCTTAACATTAAAGCTGTGCACCCAACAGGCTATTCGAGGGAACAGAAGGAAACTCCCTCCTCAGAACTGAGCAGGCAGAATATTTCCTATGTCCTCTTGACACACATTTGCATGTTCCCACTCAACATGAACGTAAGAACCCACATACACTAAAGGGTAAACAATGTTCCTCTGCTTTCCCTTCTCCTTTCCTGCCTTTACAGTTCTCTAATATTTTCACTGCTTCCTGTCCAACCCAGGACTGCTCTGTGCAGGCACTGCTATTGTCATTATTTACAGACGTTTCCTAAACACTTGCTTTGATGCAGGCAGGATGCAGTTGAACAAGCTTTAGATTGATTGTTTTTCTGCCTGCTGATAATGATGACTGTTCACATATTAGCGAGGTCACCACATCCTCTTGACACTGTCTGCTTCTGAATCTTGTGTGCTGCTTTATTCTGCAAATTTATTAACTTTCTCAGAACTGAGCTTTAGCAACAGTGTAACTGACACTCATTCCTTCCCAGCAGCACTGAACAAGCAGATTAGAAATGCAGTAGAATCACTCCCATCAAACAGGGTGAAGCCACAAGATTCTCTGACAAAAGCATGGCTCTGGGCATGACAGGCTGGTTTCACTTCCACTATGAGCACTATCCCTTGACTTTTAGGAATTCCCACACTGGGCTCACCTAGTCCTGGCTCCTTTCCTGAGAACAACCAGTGTCATGTGCCTCGCAAGGAGATGTGAGTACTCCTCGTGTGCAAATATGGGAAGCTGTGATAGGGCTGAAAGGGGAAGGCAGGAAGGAAGAAAAACAATCGCAGTAGTCTTCAATTTAAGTGGCGCCCATGCAAAATTTGCCATATAGCCCAACTGCATACATCATCCACACAGCAGTAGGAAAGGAGATGATAACCCTTTGGGCCCAGCTGGCAACCCTCTTGCAGAGTGTCTAAGAAAAGCAGAAACATAAAGCAGACACTGAAGTGTCTATGATCAGTGCTACCAACCAGCAGGAACAAAAGGAACTCGTTCAGAAAGAGGCAGTGATCTCTGCGGTTCAGTGCCAGCACTTTCACAATTTTATGATGGCACTGGAGGTTGCTCTTCAGCTTAATGCAAAGCCTATGGATAGTCAATGTTCTTTTACTTTTGAATCTTGGCAACTCCTGCAAGCCCTGCAGGTTTTGCAAGACAATTTGTCAGGTGAGCAAGTCTGGCTGACGTTAAAAGATAATCTGCGAGGGCTAGGCAAAGCTGCACACTTCACAAAGATACTTCCTTATGGGGGAGGCAGCTGCACATACATTGTTGTGACATAGCAGGTATTTGCCCCCAGAGCTCTAGCCATCTTTCCAGGGTGATATGTCTAAATGTTGTCTGCACAAGTGACTCTCCAGAGAGAACTACAAAGATCAGTGTTGAGCCTGTGTTACTGCAGATACTGGATTGGGATATATGGCCTACAAAAAAGCCTACTGTCCATGTCCTTGATGGCAGCACGAGATTGCAGCATGTCCTGGTATTGCTTTGTCCATTCCCTTCACAACTAGAAACTTCCCAGTTCAAATATGAGCTCAGGTCACCCACTAAGACAGCATCTACAAGAGGCGAGCAGCACAGGCATAAAGACCATCACGGCACAGAAAACACACTGGAGGGCTCTGATCCTAGTCTGTACCCATGCAGCATTCCCTTGAGACATTCTTCCACTTACTGTCCTAATGAGAATCCCTTGCCCGGGAAATAATGTGGGGCATTTTAGTTTACTTTTTTCAGGCTGGATGTGGCTCGGCAGCCTGGTCTGGTGGTTTGCAACCCTGCACATAGCAGGGGGGTTGAAACTAAATAATCACTGTGGTCCTTTTTGACCCAGGCCATTCTATGATTCTATGATATGCTCCACTCACTTATGTAGTTCATTTATACCTTGAAATCTCCATTATACATCAGGTAAAGTGGTTTGAAAAAGGCAGATGGGTCTGGGATGCAAGCAATCCTCTTCCACAAGCTGGAAAAGAAAAAAAGAAAGGTTTTGGGGTTAAGCACACTGTCCCTCTGCAAGAGAGGAGAGGCCCTAGGCTTGCACTGACGGACTTGCATCCCTTGAAAAGGGGCAAGCAAGTTGTGTCTGTTCCCATCTGGGCATCTCCAGAGCATGGACAGGACCAGGAAAACAGTTCAGGAGCCTGGAGGCCTCTGCTCAGTCCCTGTGCACTGTTCTCTTCCACCCAGGCTGCTGAGAGGCAACACAGCTGACAGAGAAAAGCAAGGCACTCTTGTCAGTACACCAGCTGGAGACCATACTTTGCTGGCCCTCACAAGGCCACAGCTGTATCTGTGCCTGAAGGCACAAGACGCAAAGAAGGCTGCATGAGAACACCCCATTTTTAGCAGAACAAACAAGGGCATTTAAGTCCAGCTTCCCTATGGGCTCTTACCTCTGTTGCTTGGCCAGAAAGGCTGTGATTGAGGCAGTGATCACCATAGCAACAACAAAGAACAGCATCCATCCCATGCCTGCTCTCTGTGTCACAGCTGGAGAAAGAGACAAGGTCATTCAGACTCACCTTGCACTTCGACCTGGTCAATAAGCAGCAGAAAGAAGACCCTGAGATTTTACCCCAGACTTTCCCTTAGAGACTCTGAGGCTGTTATGTGGGGACCAGCCCCTGTACATGAGGTCAGGTATGAGTGAAGTCGGTCAGAGAAGATTCAGCAATGAAAGGAGCTGTGCATCACTGTTGCATCTATGCCACAGGGCAGCTGGCAGCCGACGTGCTTGGGGCAGGACAGCTCCCTGCTCCTGGGCTCAATCCTCCTACCAAGAGTCCAAGGACCCACAAACAAGCCAAATGCCCGCCTTTACTAGACTATCTAGCTTTTGTTCTAATTAATTAGATTTCAGTAGATTTCTGGTAGCATTCTCTGACACTGAACAAACTGGAAGGACAGGGAAAGCTAACAATATGTACCAGCAGGGCTGGTTTTCAGTGTCAGCCGGGAGCTCCATTCACTCCAAAATCCATAGTAGCCAGTGTCTTCTCGGGGTCTGGCTCTCACTTGGAATTCATACTCAGTGTTCCCCTGCAGTTCCCATGGCAGGATCACCAGTGTCCGTTTGTCTTCATGGACGGATTTAATCTTCTGAGTCTGTGAATAATTACACATCAAGTAGTCAGTGCAGGAGACTGCTTCCACCTTACCCTCACTGAGAGCCCTGCAAAGGAATCCCCTCTGCTGTCACGTTGTTTCTGTGGGCTATGCTCTGGCTGCTCAGCAGCCGCATGAGGCCCTGGGGGATTCTTCAAAGCAGAACAGCAGGAGAAGCAAATGATCTACCTCCCTTCCCCACAGAACCTTGTACTTTTCTAACAGCTTCTGCTTCTCAATTCTTTTTATAGTCTTGCTTGTTCTTAGTCCAGGCAAGAAAAAGAGAAACTTTTTCAAAACCTTGAGAACCCTTCTTCCACACCAGTGCTCCTGTCCTGCTTGGGCTGGTCCCCTCTTTGCTGATACTTGATAGTAAACCAACATCTCACTTACCTCCCAGGTGTCAGCCTTTCTCTTATAACGCAGCTGATATTCCAGCTCCTCATTCAAAAAGTAGAAAAGAGGGTTCTGATAGATGGTTTCCCAAGAAATATTGAAACCTTCTGTGAACACAGCAGTCAGATTGAACGGAGGCTGTGGTCTGACTGCGGGTGAAGACAGAACAGTGTTACTCTTCACAATATCACTGCAGGTGCAAGAGATGGCCCAGCACGGTAGGAGGAAGGCAGAACACGGAGGGGCCAGAAGTGCCCTGGAGGGGTGCACCCATGCACAGCACAACCTCGCTGCCCAGGCAGCACTGTGACATCTGGCTCTCTGAATGCCTTCTGTTCCTGACTCTGCTGCCCATCTCTGCAATTCCTCATCACCTCAGGAACCAGGGAAAATAGCACGAGGGCAGCTAGCTCCTGGGAGATGAGGGAAGTAGAGTTCCTCATTCAGTTCATCACACAGGAGGTCTCCTTTAGTCATAGTCACTTGCACACTCGGGCCACTCTCAGCTCAGCCACAGGCATGAGGTGTTCTGCAATTTACAATGGCGACAATAAGATCACAGTGTCCTGCCCAGAGGAGTGCACGCTGAACACAGCTCCCCACCCTTGGCTGTCTTGCTCACTCGTTACCCAGACTCTGTCCTGGCAAATTGAGACAAGCTTAAGCAACATATATCAAGCCTATCATTTTTGTACTTACTGTTTTCTCTCATATAAAAGCCTCTGGAAATCACGTGCTGCCTGTCAGCTATCTCTGTGACATCCACCTGGACTTTGATGTCTGCCAGCAGTTCAGTCATGTCCACAGTGCACACGTATTCTGTGTGGTTGGTGTTCCTGGACAATTCCAGGAGACTGCAGGCTGCCACAGTGTTTTCTGGATCATCCTCATCAACCCTGAAACCGTCAAAAAAAACACCAAAGAAAGTAGTCCACATCTATCACGTAATCTAGTTGGACTGATCTGTCACTGCAACAAAACAGATTGCAATAAAAACTGTGCTCTTTTAAGACGTACCATGTAGCAGTGATATTGTACGAACTGGCACCCAGGTCATTCCTCAGGAGGCAGGACAGGGTCTGCACATAGTCCACAAAACAAGTGAGGTTTTCATGACAAGTGGCTGCAGGATTGGAAAGAGAAAACACAATACCAGCTTCCATGCTGCAGCAAGCGGAACTTGGTATCAACACACACAGCCCTTGGGACTCCCACTGCATCCAAAGAGAGCAGACTGCTCCGCACCAGGCCCAGAAAGCCTCCAGTCCTGGAGCACAGGAATTTTCCGCCTCCAAAGGGAGGTGAGCCCCTGGCAGCCATCAGTGATAAAGAAAAACCTACTAGGAATGCTGCAGCAGGAGATGATGTACAGAAATACCAGAATGTGCCCAAACCAGAGCTGAATTTTCAAACGTATCTCTGTCCTCTCTCACAAGATCACAGCCTAAGATTCACGGCTCTTGGCACATTAAAAATCGGTAATTTAGTAATTCTTTCTTTACCATTCTCTCAGTTTGCAGTTTTCTACAGCTTGATGTCTGCAGCATCGATGATTTTCATGTCCAGCTCCAGAGACTTGGAATAGACTTCATCAAATGTTGGCAAAAATATATTGCAACTTTCCCACTATTATTTCCATAAGTAATTCTGATACTCAAGTGACTGGCAGAATTCATTGATCACTTAAACTGAAACAGACTTCTGATGAGAACATGAGAGGCAATTATAGAAGTTACGCTGTGGTCATTAGGAAAATTAGCATACTTATAGGTGGCCACAAAACAGCATTTATGCTTTTAACTGTTCTGCAGAAGCTCTTTTTACTCCTCAGCTTCTGAGATGTGCTGTACAACACCCTATCACTCTGAGCATGACACAGTCTATCTCAGCACTCAGATCCCCGTACAAGACCTCCAGTGAAGCAGGAAGGTGACAGAAAAAGAAGTGTGGGGATTCTTGCAACAGCCTCTGTCTCCAAATGTGTCCATGTGCTTTATTACACATTGCATTATTCAAATTATGTGGCTGTTATTTTATTTCATTTTGACTTTTTCCTCTCACTCTGACTTCAGAATTCTGTTCTGAAATTTTCATTAATTTCATTTCATTTCATCTCATTTCATTTCATTTCAATCTTAACTTCTCATTCTGTGTCCTCAGCAGGCTGCCCCGAGCTCCCAGGACACGCATTTCCTGCTTTGGTCCTGAACAAGATACGTTTTCTTCCTTGGACTAACTTTGCTCTTCTAGAAAAAGAGAACTGTTACCCCTGCTTTCTTTTAGAAAGGGCAGCAAGCACTGCTAATTAGCATTCTTCTATGCTATTACAATATTGGTCAGAAAGTCTACTATTCCTTGGCAGTCCACACACTTATCTCTGTACAAGAATTTGCTAATGAAATGGTCAAATTTTTACTGGAAAGGGAGTAATTAAATGTTAGATTAACCCAATCAATTGTAGGATGAATTCCATCCCTGGCAGCTTTAGAAACAAAGATCAAAGGGTTTTACTTCTAACAGTGAGATCCAGTCTGGTCCAAAAAGAAGTTAGTACAGATAATTCCTCACGTTACTCAAAATTCACAATACTGACATCGCAATACGGCAGAAGATACAACTCTGAATTCACCTCTTTCACTAATTAGAGTTTGGAGCAGGTCCAAGGCTCTGCCTAGAAGCAGCATGTGAAATGCTAAACTCACACCTGTTCTGTGCAGATATTTTTGTTGCTGCCTTTTTCTGTCCAGCAGCAGCAAAGAACCAGCAAGAAAGTGGTGGTGGTCATCTGCACAGTGCAGTCCTGAGCAAAGGGGTTCGGACTGGGAGAGATCATTCCAGTGTCCTGGTTGGCTGTCAACTGGGCTGTACGGGCTATCCAGCTATCAGCCACCAGAACCTTCCTGATGGCAAAAGTCTGGGGGAGGAATCCTACCCCCATGTTACTAGGAGCCATTTCAGTGCAAGGCAGGCACTGCCTCTGGAGCATCCCACCCCCACTGATGCCGCTCTATGCAGTTTGGCTGAGCTCTGCCCAGCTCTGCTCCCTCTCCTGCCTGTTCTTCACCTCCCCTGTGGTGACTCTCCTGTAATTCCTTATCCCTTGGAACCCCCTCCACTACCACCTGTCTTGTGCTTATTGCCCTGTGGCACTCTTGTGCCGTGTACAGCCCTGCAGAGCTTGCGTCAATGACCAGGAAGGCAAGCCTTGTGTACAGCCAGGAATATGTGTTTGTGAACTTACTGTACTGGAATAAAAGGAAGAAGGAAATACTCTGGAGCCATAGTTTGTTCCTCATTTTGGTTCTGACTGGATGTCCTGAAAAAAAGCAAAAAAGCCACACAATGAAGAGTTCAGCTCAGCCATCTGCCCATGTGTGTTGGAGGTTAAAGTGGAATTAATCTAGCCTTCATTTACATGTCTAAAAGTGAAGTGCTTAATTTAGGTGAGGCGTTTCAGCTCTCCTACATACATCTCTCCCACGAGCTAAGGATTGGAGGTGGGGGACCTACGGCCATTAAACAGACGAGTGACATTTCTGCTCTTTGCCAGCAGCATGTGCTCAGAGCAAGCAGAAAAGTGACTGCAGCCTCAGTCTATCCATGCAACAGGAAGACTCCTGGTTAAGTGCTAACCCATTTTTTCCTTCATCAAATTCCTGCAATTAGAAATGTCTTGCAACTAGAAGTGACATTGTTGTGACTTAAACTTCTCTACAGTGGATTTGTCCAATAAAAGAGTCTGAACGTCAGTGTGGGTCTGTATGGGTAGTACCTGTGAGAACTCGCTGATTTGGACTCTGCATAGTTACATAAGCATGGGACATCCAGCTAAGGGACTCCACAGAGGCAGATCGAGTAAAACAAAGAACAGTCTCCCATCTATCACAGAAATAATAACGTATCGCACGCTTCAGGAGAAGACTGTCCTGATACACTTTGGTGAAAAGAACCTATAGGAAAGGAAGGTCTCCAGAGAAGGGGACAGCAAGATGTGTGTAACAAAATGAGGAAACAACACCAAATACAAATGACTGCAGCACCTTCACTGGCTGACCCTGCAGGAGCCCCTCTGCTGGCTGCAAGCCACGCTTGCAAGCAACAAGTGCCAGAGCCCTGCAAAACCTGGCCCTGGTTTGCAACAAGGCACCTGTGAAAATGATGTGGACGAAGAGAACGCCCAGGTGCCCACCAGAGAGAACGCCAGCAACGCCTCTCCCACTTGGGGAATATTCACGATGTTTAAAAATTTCCAAGTTTACTCAAATAATGAAAGCAAAATAAATTTAGCAGCCACCAAAAAACCCCTGCAAACCCACGTGAGCTCTGAGACTCGCTCTCAAGGCACTGCAGTGTCCAGATGAGATCAGCAGGGCTTACTCCGGAGCTGGGTGCAGCACCTCAGCCCTGCAGCGGGAGCAGTCGCGCTGCTGCTGCCCTTGCTTGCAGACACAGAAAAGCAGCTGCTCCAGCTCAGCAAGGAGCCCAGGCACCCTGCTCGTCTCCCTTGCCTGCTGTGAGCAGCAGGACAGGAGCTCTTTCCCCCATTCTCCAAATTTTCTCTGTAACTGCTGTCATTACCACCAGTCCCCGATTACTAAGGCACGGCCCGCTACTGAACAACACCTGTGCTCTCATTTATCCTTCCCCAGCTCTTCTCTAAACTCCTTCTTCTCTGAGAAAGGCACCCCTCATCACACCATCCGAAGCACACTCACCTAACTGCCCCATGGGAACAGTCCCCTGGAGATGGGAAGCCTCCTCACATTGCAGCATCTGCTTGCAGTGTCTTATCACAAGCTCTGTTCCTTGCAGCACATTTAATAGAAGAGCTGTACCAAATGAGGGGGCCATTGAAGCCTAGATATCACTAGGCCCAGAACAAGGCTATGCTACCTCATGCCTGAGTGCAGCCCAGCACTGGCTCAGGGGCTGCAGTGATCCCTCAGAGCTGTGCCCTTCTGCACAAGCCCAACCTCAATGTCACTGTTTTGCCACATGCCACAGCCTCGGCCTCCCTGCAAGCAGAAGCAGGCTGCTCGCTGCTTCTTCTTCAGCCAAGGCAGGAAGGGTTGGACTCCCAAAGAGCTCTGCAGACTCACTGCTTGTTTCAGAATACAACTAGCAGTGCCCTGCATGTTTTGCAGCCACAACACTGCTGTCGTTCTGCTTTCCTTCATGGTGCCAACAGAGACAAAGCAATGAGAGGGAAGCCTTTGTTGCTTACTGGACTGTTGTTTCTTCCTTATTTCCTTTCTACTCAGAGAACGGGAAAGATCAAACATGATAAAGTCAAAGCAACAAACCCAAGTAGTTTTATAGCACCATCAGATGCTGTCAGTACACACTGGAGAAAGGTTACTGTAAAACAAAGCAATTTAGAAGGAAGATTTCTGGATAAGAGCACAGGAGCAGAATAAGGACAGCTCCCTGCTTGCGTGATTGTTCACTTCTGAGCAGATGGCAGAATGGCAGTAGGCAATGAGCAGAGGCAGGAACTTATTCCCTGTTTTGTATTAGAAAAGCCCCTTCCACCCCTTCGTAATAATCATAGCATCATGTTAATCACAGAGCAGCTTAGGTTGGAGGAGACGTTACAGATCAGCCAGTTCCAACCCCCTGCCATGGGCAGGGTTGCCACCCACTAGATCAGGCAGCCCAGGGCCCCATCCAACCTGGCCATTCTTAATAAAAGGTGATTAGCTGTTCATCTACATGCACACCTATACACGACTCTGCAATGTTTTAAAATACACCATCGAATAGGAGATGGGACCAGTACACAGACATTTAAGATTATTTTGCTAAAGATCTGGGGGTACTGTGCTATGAGCTGCCAAAGATGGGTGTAATGTAAGCTCATAATTTGAAACGTGTCCAGGAACTGTATACTTTTGTAAGAGAAAGCCTAATTAAAACTTAAGCTTATGTGAAATAAGAAAACAATAATTTTGATATTTCCAAGCATGAGAAAACAAACGTCCCAGTTACAACCAAGTAAAAAGAGTGGAAGGTCTATGGAAGTCTCTCAGGCCACCAGCTAGATGCAAAAGCAAGCTTTCTTCTTGAAAACTTCATTAGTAACATACACAGCTACCTAATCACAATGCCCAAAGCAACAGGGAGGCATCAGGCTCCTCCAGCTGCCCAGTACGAGGCAACGTGAATGACATGGGGCACAAGGGCCACGTGAGCAATAGGAAAGATTTACAGTGAAGTCACAGATATCAAGCAGGAGCAAACTGGCAGCAGGGAAAATTGATGGGAACATGGACATTACCTTGCCCCGTCCTTTCAGCTGTCCATGTCAGCCCTCCAACACTCCCCCAGCCGGACTGGCCTGGCTAAATGGTTACTGGGACCGCAGACACTGCATGTGGGAGATGGAGAGCGGGTGGCTCTCATCAGCACTGAGGGAGAGCAACACGCGGTGTGTGCACCAGGAGCTGTGCTGTATTGGAATACACAGCGATAGGCGGTGGTTGACGTCATCACTGTATCAGTATTACTGACAGAAGGATGTGGTGAGCACAGAGGAGGCAATGAATTCAGGTCCAGACTCCCACACACCATTTATTACTGTATTGCTCTTTTATCTTACTTTTATGTGAGAAAAGGTGGGAGAGCAGATAAAGCAAACTCCTAGGGCTTAGATCTAAAAGGTCATGTAAATTGCTTAGTGGGGTTGGTAGAACGAGTGGCTTGCAGTGGGGAGGCACTGGTGTCAAGTCGTTAAGTGGTTAAGCTTAACTGAATAGTACAGTATGGACCACATCCGACAGCTCAGTGCCGCTTTACTCTGCTACCACCTGTCTCCAAAATGACCTCTGGGAACAGGGGGCAGCAGCAACCATCAGAGTGCAGGCAGGGAGCTGGTCTGGCTCCTGGCTCCCCCCGCCTTGGTTGGCTCCAAGATACAGACCAGGCATAATGATTCTATAAACACTTATGGTGACATTTAAGAGGGAGACAATCATGTATTACCATAAGAAATGAGTCAACAATGACAGGAGAACAGCTGAGAACTGAGTGACTGCGTTCTACAGGAGGGAAAGCAATAGAAGAAACCACCTCAAAGCTCAGGAAATGGGTTAAAATATGAATGAGCCTGGCAGAAAGCGGAGGTGTTAGTCAGCAAAGCGGCAGGCTGAAAAACAACAGAGCCCCACAGCTGGAGCCTGCGAGCTCACACAGGATGCTGCACAGAGGAGGGAGCACATTGCTTTCAGTGTGGGGAATGCTGAGTGTCGCCCACACAGACCCCCACAACACTGCCCTCCACACTCCCTCTTTCCTTTCCTGATTGTCTCTTTACAGCTGCCAGCAGTGGGCTCAGCCTCTTATTCTCCCCAGTACGCATCTCAGTCTGTCCCCGTTCTGCATGAAGGCTGTAGCAGGAGATGTTGCTTTGGCTCCTGCCAGAGGAAAAGGGCTTACCTTCACAGAGCTGTGACTGTGTGTCTTGCTCACACGGAGGGGAGCACTCACAGCCTTGTATCTTCTTCTCTTAGGAAATCACCAGATATACACTGGTAAGCAGAAACAGGAATGACTGCGCCTGTCAACTCACCCTGACCATCTGGAACAGAAACCTACAGCTCTGCTTAGATCCATCACTCTCATCTAAACCATGCAGAATGTGCCCAGAGCCCTCTCCTCAGTTGCTTTGCTGTGCTGGAACCTGCTGGCAGACATTCAGCCTGCAGGAAATAATAATTCCTCTGATGGAGCCTCCACACCACCCTCCTCAGAGTGCTCAGCCCCCTTTGGAAGCCCATACATAGGTCTCTCCCTCCAGAAGTGTCTATCACACCCATTTAGGGCCAACATCCATCAGTGCATCCCCTCTGCTTCCAGTGATGCACCAAGATCAGAGCAGTGCTGCTGGTATATGGCTTTTTGGGGCAAAAGCCTCACCTCACCTACTCTGCCACACTGTCTTGGCTACAAGATTTTACAGCGGGCCTTCCACTTCCTGGGCTGGGTGCAGCAACTGAGCTTACCTTGCACAGTTTTTGGCATCTCAAATAGGTTTGCAAACATACCAGCTGCTTTCAACCTGCTTGTGTGGAAGCACTTTCAAAGCAAAAGCTAATGGCTCACTCTGCGTGCTGCCTCGGTGTGCAAGCAGCGAGCTGCAGATGGCTGCATGGCAGTGCACAGACACCAACAGCACTGCTAGCTCACCCCAAAACCCATAGAACACACTGTTCTGGTGCAGCTGGCAGTGGCATACCGTGTGCTGGGGAGAAAAGATGGGGATGCAGGCACAGTTTTCATGGAAATAAACTGTTCTGGAGAAGCCAATGTTTCAAAAAATTCAAATTACATTTCTGTACAGAAAAGCTATAGGGCTTGCTGGAACCTTCCTGCAATCATCCCTATTGCTTGAAGCTGTGGCTTGCTATGAGACTGTGACAGAAGGCAGCACGCATTTTACTTGAGGCTAAAAAGGCTGAAACATGGAGTTACTGGCTCCACTGGAGCACAAGGACTAGTACAACACAATAATTTCACATCAGTACCTCTGCATCCACCTAAACACTGGTAGATTTTTTACATTGCTCAGCAAGAAGAGGAGTCTGAATGTTGTTCCTACAAAGAATAGAGACTGGGGGATTCCGTGTTCCGTAGCGGCTTTGGTGAGGTTGCTGATCAAACAAGGATGCTGCTCGCATCCCCTGGCTACTGTTCTGGGGTCAAGGAAGAGTAACTCTGCATGGCCTGGTATCCACATCGCTTATCCTGTCACTGTGCATTTGCAGAAGTTAGAAAGGGACGTGCTAGGAGTGGCAAGCTGAAGCAATGGCAGATAGCATGTAAAATAGAAACAAAAAGGACAGCAGGTGACTGCAATGGCCCGTCTCACTGGGGAACTCAGCTGGAGGCTTTAAGATAAGTAATAAGAACAGCGGGGGCAGTCTGACCAGAAGTGGGAAGAAATGCTGTTGCTTCAGAACAACAGCATCTGTTGCAAAGGCCCAGCACAGCTCAGAACAGGGCTGTAATGCTGAACTATGGATCCTAGTTCCTGCTCCTGGGGTAGAAACGAGTCACCTGACAGTTCTGTTAATTCCCTTGTGCTGCTGTAGGGCAGCCTGGTGCTCCCTGAGCCCCTCTGCCAGGCAGCTGGGGAGCAGAGCCCCAGCAGCGCATTGCTGCGTGTAACCTTCAAGCCCAGAGACTGTCCAGGTACTGGTTAGTGAATGCAGCACACCTTAAACCTGGCAAAGCCATCTCCCTGGCACCTCTGCAGGCAGCTCACCATGCCAGGACTGCTCATTTTGGGGCAAACCACAGACAGTGCAGAGCTGGCTTTCACAGCAGCTGTCTACAGCACTAAAACAAGAATGAGGGGCTGATTAAGACTCCGAGCCAGGTGTGGAAATTCTCGCCCCCCCCCAGAAGGCAGTCCAATACTTCCTCACCCTCTTACAATTTTTGCTGCTGTGTGGGTGGTTTGCTGCAAGTGAAACTAGTAGTGGCTGAGCTGGGGAGAAGCAGCCAACCCCAATCTCTTCTGCTTGTGTCAAATTCCCCTACGTCTAAGAGCTGGGGAAACAGCAGCAAGTAGGAAAGTCCCAGCAAAATGTTAGTCACCGCCTCAGATGCCTCCAACCACACTGCTCCTACACAGCAGAGGACAAACACAGATAGGACCATGGGAGCAGCTGATCCATCACTGAACCGGGCAAAGAGCTCCTTAGGAGACCTGTCACACCCCATGGACTGGGGGAAGTCTAATACCTCATCACTGTGCAGCTAAACGTGCCGCAGCAATCAGTTCCCTGCGCTGTTCATTACAAAGCTGCAGTTAATTTTCTTTTATCTTGAAGTCTTGCTGGTGAAGTGGAATAAGGGGTGTGGAAATTCTGTGCTGTAGAAAGCGATAGAAGGGACCGGACAGAAGTAGGACAGCACAAGGGAGAAACAGTGGAAAGATTTTGGCCAGATAACAGCAGAGACATAAATTCCCTCTCACCATTGCATTCTCAGCTCATCCAAGAACAGAGAGCTTTGAGACCAGTAAGGACAACAGCACTGCAGCTGAGAACTCCACCAGCGCATTGGTCCCATTCCTCTGCCAGCGAGGTGGTGCTGAGCTGGGGCTTTGCTCCTGACCCTGCCACCACAGCTTGGATGGGGCCTTGAAGGCTGTGTGCTGTGGCTGCAAATGATAAAAATCTGACAGCATGGGATAGCTGCCTCAGTCATAGCAGGGGGAAAAAAAGATAAAATGCCAGATAATGTGATCATGATACATCACCGTGTGGGAGACTGGAGCAGAGCTTGTACTCAGTCTACAGAAGTAGGGAAGTGATCTGTGTGCATACGTACACACACATGCACTGGATGGGCACAGTGCCCCGAGAGTTAGCTCAAACCACCTATTATACGTGAAAGCATCTGCACATAAATTTATAAACACTGGAAGGAAGCACCCCTGTCAGAACACAAACTGCAAAAGTCATGCTAAGGAGTTTCCTAGAGAAAAGGCATGGCTAGGAGAAAGCAAACCATCCTCTCAGTCTCTATCCACTAAGGGGTTCTGTCATACAATAATTTCACAGCCAGAGATGAGGTCAGAAAGCAGGGTAGGGGAAGTCACAAACCCCTTATTTGGTTCTCTCACCTTTTGGCCACATTGCTGCCAGAAAGTGACACCTAACAACACTTGCTTTTCTTCAATAACATTTACAGCTTGTGATGGATAAGCACTTAGATGTTCTTCACCCTGCTTGAAGTTTCCATAGCAGGATGACGTCACAAGCTCTTACAAAAGCTCACAACATGCCCCTGCCCTGGGTTAACTCGTTTCACAGGTCTGTTTAAGCCCACAACCCATACTTCTCTCACCCCCTGCTGGGGTTATTGTGTTTTCCAGTGACAAAACTCTCGACTGATAGGAATTTGAACACAACTGCTCAGTTCAGGTGCTTATTTCTAAGGTGCTAAAAGATGTTTAGAAGGAAGGAAAAAAAACCCACATAGCATTCTCTGCAGAGGAAAAACAGTTTATCAGAACGAGTTCCTTCCGAACTGTGAATACAGCTGCTTTTCTCAGGAACATGTTTCACCCACTCAAGAAGATGAGTCAGGTTGCTAACTCTGGGTATACAAACAGGTAAGGATGACATGGAGGAGGAAAAATTGAGAGTTAGCAATGAACGGCTGAAAGTCAGCATAAGCCTCCATTTGCACTTCAGTCTCACAAAACAAACTGAGAAAGACTGCAAACACGCTTAACTGCAAGAGGCAGTTCTCTGTCCTGCTAGGAGCAACGTGCTAGCTAAAAAGGCTTTGGTTGGAGGGTCCCAACCTTTAGGTTTGAAGCTCCTCTCCCTCCCAAACACAGATCAGCCCCCAGGAGGAATGGTTCAGGCCCATACACATTCCGGAAGTCCTAAAAGTCAGAACTCTGACACCCTCTAAGCAGATCTTAATCTCAAGCCTCAAACTTGTCATTTGAAATGTAGCCACGGCCCAGCAGCCTGTAGCAAGAGCTCTAGATTGCAGAAGTGGAGGAAGTGGGAGATGGAACGCTGAGATCACAGTTGAGTCACACACATACTGCGCCTCCCATAGCAAAGGGGGTGGGCAGGCTGGCTGTACGTAGCCCTGATGTTTAAACACCAGTCCTGGGTTCTGCCAAGGCAGGAGAACAGGGCTCCTCCTTCCCAAAGAGATGCAGTTTGATTTCAACAGAGAAATCCTGAAGGGAGGGCTGATGTAGAATAGCCAAGAACACAACATCTTCCAATGGAAATGAGCAGACAGGAGGGTGCAGCTATGTTGGGAGAATATAAATACATAAATTTAAAAAAAGGAGTGAGAATGAAGCTGGGGCTCAGCAGAGGAACTGCTGCAGCAAACAGCCTTCCAAGTCTGGCATGAGCAGAGCTTTCTTGGCTGCTCCAGCTACATGCAGGCATCCCTGCGTCCCCCGAGAGCGCATGGGTGAGGAGCAGGGGCAGAAGGGGAAGAAAGCAGCACTGACAGCACCGTGCCTCCCTTCACACCCTACAGTACTACTGCAAACAGTGAGTAATCCATTCTGGGTAGCTGCAATAACTGGAGGGTTTTGCTTAAATATTTCTTAGGACTTAGGGAAGTGAGTCAGCTTAATCAGGAGACAGACTGTGGCCTTTGTGCACATTCCTGTCCCACCATTTTAGTGAGTTTGAGTAGAGTCCTGCAAAGCCTCTTCACCTTTGTGCCCCACAGCCTTCCCACTTCAGCACTGCCTGCCTTCACAAAGAGCATTTCCGAGGATTCAATCTCATCTACATGAAAGCACAATTCATCCTCATATTTCCAATTAAAAAAAATTATTACCACGTTCATCAGCACTTCAGTTGGCTCCACCACACATGTTAATCATCACATGCAAATACAGACACTTCACTCTGAGTCTCCTTTCTGGGCTTATATACCACTTTTTACTGCTGCAAGGTTGATGCATAAACACCTCTGCTGCTGAGCCAACCTGGAATTTGAAGAGTGTTGGACACAAATCTTACAAAACGTGTCAAATGAGTTCCTGTGTAGCAGCCACAGATCTGTTCTCTTTCCCTCTTTATGAACGGCAATAGGGTTTTCTAAATAATGAGTACATTTTATATGCATAGAAATACATATAACAGTCCTTAATTATTTTGTGCTGCTGCCAACGTACTAGGGTGGAATTTACAGTATCAAAATACATGATAATGCCCTAGAAAAATTCAGAGTCATTCAGAGACAGTTTAACTATTGGAATAATTTGGTTTTAAGCTCAACCAGAGCTTAAAAGCAGCAGGCGTAGTTTCTATTGTGATTGGACAAAAAGAAGCAGCCAAGGAACAATCCACGAACTTACACAGTCTGACCACAAACCAGTAAACTTTCAGAGAAAACAATTTAGAAATATCTGACTCCATTTACAACAATGTAAGTATAAAATATCTGTTTACTTCTGAAGTAATAAACTGAGCATCAATAATGTAATTTCTTTAGAGCAAATGATGGTAATCTTTATTTCAGATCTTGATTGAGCAAATATAGAAACATACCACATTCTGGTGCCATGTACACAGGACATCCCCAGTAAATAAATATTGAACGTGCAATGCAATCAGTGCAAATCTGTCACTTCCTCTTAAAAGGTCCCTTCCAACCCAAACCAGTCTATGATTCTATCTCACCTCCAGGTGCATCAGCACCATCTGTATCACCTCTGTATCCCAAGCAACATACAGAACCAGAGCAAAAGCACAGGAGCTGTGATGAATAAGAACTCCAACTTGATGCATCTCCTGCTCACTTTCAGAGAACAACCAGAGAAACTTTAGCACTGGCTTTGCCTCCTTGAGAGTGCAGTAGCTCCATTTGTTAGCTGCTAGCCCCTTCTGTACCCAGGGGTCTGCCTCATATACCAGCTGCCAGTCCAGCAGCAGGCATGAGCATTACAACCCAGCGAATCCATGTCTGAATCGTAGTAGCCGTCACTGTAGGCAAGACAGGAATAACAAAGCACTATATCGATTTGCCTTACAGTTTATTTCCAAAGGTTGGTTTGATTGTCCTGGCAAACATGGCTAGGCAACCTTCATGTAACAGCTGTCCTCCTGAGCAAGAGCCTTTAGAAGTTCAACTTTTTTCTCATTCTTCCTGTTGTTTTCCCTTAATAGTTCTGATGGTCTTTTTTTAATTGCAGGTGCCAGTCCAGAACTCTCACTGTGAGTGGTGTGAGAATCAGAAAGATGGGGGTTATCCACACAAAGAGCAGCTGACAACTTGTCTGAGACCAAAAGCTCCAGGGGCTCTTCTGCAGTTTTTAAGGTTAGCCCAGAGCTACCCACTGATCCTGCAGGTAAGTTTGCTGCTGAGCAGCCACACCTTCTGTTTGCCACCTCTTTATTTTCCTCTGTGTTTCCAAACTTCCTCAAATGGTTGTGTGGGGCACACTGGAAGTCAGTACTTATTCTGTCAGTGCTGCTCCCTTGCACTCCTTCATCACAACAGTTAAAGTAATTATGTTTTGTTTCCCTTACAGCTCTCTCTCCATTAAGATCTTGACAGTTCAGCTCCAAGAAATGCAACAGCTGTTTGTCTCTGCTGGTGTTTTCTTCTTTGTTATCACTTAACAGCTCATGAGAGCTGACAATCAAAAGGCTGTCATCACTACTACTGTGTGCAACTTTCTCACTAGAGCCTACACCTGGGGCAGTGCCAGAATCGAAGTCCTGTACAATCAAACGCTCACGGCCATCTACCTTCTGGTCAGGCTCATGGGTTAAGTTATCTGGAGGTGTTTCTTCCAGGCTGTTGTACAAAAAATGAACTGAGGGTTCGTACAGTGACTTTGAGATAACCTCACTGTTACTGTCAAAGTGTGCAGCACTACATTTAACTGCAGCATCAAAAGGTTTATAACCAGATGGCTGAGGTCCAGCAGGGCAAGAAAGCATGCTGCCTTCCTTTTGAAGATTTTGATACACTGCTTGCTTATGAATCTCCTCCTCTGGCAGGAAAGTTGGAACTCCATTGTTTGCATGCACCTCTGAAGACTGGGTTAAAGATGGTAACAAGCACACATTTTCAAAGTGCATATTCAAGCTACTGTTAGCCACAGACTGAGACATTAAGGCATCAAAGCTCTTGTATGCAGAGCAACAGGGCTCCACAGATGGAGACGTAAGGGTGTCCAAGCCCTTGTATGCAGAGCCACAGGGCTCCACAGATGGAGATATTAAGGCTTCAAAGCTCTTGTACGCAGAGCCACAGGGCTCCACAGATGGGGACGTAAGGGTGTCCAAGCTCTTGTATGCAGAGCCACAAGGCTCCGCAGATGGAGACATTACAGCATGGAAGCTCTTGTATGCAGAGCCACAGGGCTCCACAGAAGGAGATATGAGGGTATCAAAGCTCTTGTATGCAGGGCTGCTCATTCTGTCAAAGGCTGGTTTATTTAGAGATTCCCAAATAAGCGCAGATGAGTCACACTGACTTTCAGAAATGCATAGCAAAAGGCTTCGTTGAAGCTTACAGGGACTATCTCTTGCATCCAGAGAAGCAGAATTTGTGCTGGAGCTCCGATAGCCAGATTCAAAGGATTCTTCTGATTGTGCTGACTTCCTGCTGGTTGTACTGCAATTGTACTCATCCTGAGAGGCTCTGGTAAAAGGAGAGACTCCATGAGAAATACCAGGTGACTGCTGACTCTGGACTGCACTTTCTTCTGGACTTCTTTGAGAAGGATTTTCTGACTCAAGTTTCTGAAAGGTTTCACTCGTAATGATGTCTGGGTCTTTATCATCTTGCATGCTCTTTTCATCTGCCAAGAGCTCCATGAACATGTCAGCTAGTGCATCATTGTGTTCAGCGTGCTCCCTCAGCGTGCTGACACTGCACTCACAAGGCTCAAATACAGTGATCCGGTCGCTGGCCTTTTCCTGGTTCTCAGCCTCAATGTCTGTTAAACGTTCACAGATTTCTACAGACTCTTCAACAAGAACAGTCTCAGGGGTTAAAACTGCATTAATGCCTTTTGGAAACCACTCTCCACGCTTGCTGCAGCAACTGCAAGATTTCTCAATGTTTCTGATGTTATCTTTTACCTTGAAGTTTTGGCTTGACACACGTTGAGCCAGACAGTTTTTGCAACTTCTGTTTTTGGAAATAAAAAGGACAGAATGTTTATGTAATAGAAAAATATTTCATGCTGTGAAGCAGAGGTTCTCCTCTCACCCCATTTATCTTACTTACGTTTGCTTTTCCATATGACTCGGCTTTGAATCATAGAAAGGGAACTTCATTTCATCAATATAGCTCAAGACTGAAAACTAATAAAACAGAGAAGTTTTAGGACACACAAAATGTTTTAAGTATTTCCCACACTAGCCAGCCAAGAGCACTTATACCTTTTCCTGATCACAAGAAATAGAACATGGAATATTTTGCATAGCCCTTACATTACCTTGACATTTTTTACAACCAAATGGCTCTTCGCTGGGTTTGGGATTTGATCCCACCATTCTTTCTTCATTCTGTAAGGCAAGAATGAAAACTGTTTGCTTTAACTGAATTTTGGCTTGATCAGTGTATACTTCCTGCTGCTGCAGTACAGACTGCTAAGAAGGAGAGAAGAGCAGAAGAAGGAAGTGCTTGTTCTGCACATCTCCAAAAGCTGCTTTTCATAAACATATTTGCACTAACTTCATGTTTCATACGAATGCTCTGAGCAACCACAGTCACAAGTTCTTCCAATCACCCTTAAAGTGACATGTGAAACAGATAGAATCCCACTTTCATATTGCCACTAAAAATGTAAAAATAAATACACATATTTAGCCTTCATTACTGGAACTCCAGAAAAGACTGGGATTCAAAAACTAACAGACCCATAACTCAGCCTATTTTAATGCTGTAATAAGCCCATTCTAGTGAGATTAGTTAAAAAAAGACTCAATTATCTTTTCAGAAAATGACAGAGTGCAGCAGACTGATGTTTAAAAGATGTTTGCTCACAGAGTTTGAGATAAAGTTGCAAAGGAAAATCCTGTACTACTAGATGTTCAGCTAAGCAACAGCAGTACTGGTATGTGTGTAAAGTGCTAGTCTCTAAAACCCATGAACAGTATGATACCTACTTGGTAAAACAGAAATAACAAATTACAGCTACTGCCATGATCAGGATGCAAGATATAGGAACAGCCATGTGCAGGATGTCTTCAGATGTCACTTGATAATCTGTTAAATAAATAGATATATTTATATACGTATGTGCATATACACATACTGACAACACCAAAATAACACTACTTTAAAGGATGTAAAATAAAGCCTTTGCAGATAAGCAGCAGAACATGCACAGCTACCAGTGGCAATGGCATGTGTCACATCTAAAGGTCAAAGCAGATACTGTCAGTGATGTAGGAACTGGGATAGCCACGTGTAACGTGAAGCCATTTGTCGGCCCTCAGAAACAAGCCCATCACGTAGTCCCTGGAACGGAACTGTAGTGCAGCTGTGTTTCTTGCCCTCTCCACTGCTCTTAAGAAATATTATTTTTAGAGCCTCACCCCTCTAACAGTGGAAGTACTGCTTAATTTTCCACTTGGTTATCTCATGCTCATTTATATCCACTTGCTTTTATTATTATTAATTTTAAGTTTAAATGCCTCTTCTTCTATCAGGCTGTGATTAGTTATAATACTTACCGTAGTGAAATTCAACTCTACCACTCCAGTCACTCCAGTAGGCTGGGTAGTTTGTATAGTTACACCGTATACTTGCGATGTAATCATAGCCTCTCTTCAAGGAGCTTGCGGTGATTTCAAAGCTTTTTGCCCGGTAGTTAACCGGTGTCACAGTAACCTGAAAAGAAGGTAAGACTAAGAGTTCACCGATTTCGTTATGGGGATTAGGGCTTGTGGCACTAATTAGATGCCAACTGTGTTGTACATTTCTGTGACTTTTCATAAATGAGCAAGTGAATGGCTGTACACATTATCTGCTATGTGCTGCTGTACGGTGCTGTCATGAAGGGGTCACACTTGTGACATGCCATCGCACACGTTCCTCCTGGGGCAAAATAAGCCCTGCCATAAAACGCTACAGAGATCAGGAAGGTGCTTGAAACGCCTCAAGTGCTCCACAGTGTCACAAATTGCCTCCAGCTTCCAGATGTCAGGTAACAGAAGCACTGTACTTTCAGTCTCTGTCCTGCATACTGTGAGCAGCCAGTCCCTTTGGGGTGGTAGTCAGGAAAGTTTCAGTCCTTCAAGGCCTTGTTTGAACCGACTTGGGAATGAGACCAACAGAAAGTGCATGCTCAGGAACACCACGGGGCTTGCCCTCGCTGGCCCTTACACCATTGTTCATGAAACAATTTCAAAGTCCTTCAGGACGTTTAGACCTTGAAGCTCCAGAGATAGAAAATGAGACCAGCTGTCTCTTACCTCTCCTGGGTGCTGCTTGCTCCAGTATTTTACTTCATAGATGACTGGCTGTCCTGAAAGCGTGGATGAAGCATCATAGCTCTCCTCCCAGCTCAGATTGAAATTACCATTTTCAGCTTTCTCAACGGCAAGATTTTTGGGAGCCCTGGGCTTAACTGTACATAAAAAAAAAAGTACAATTAAGGAGAACATGACAATGTAGAAGTGCTGAAGTAAAGAAGCAGGGACAAAAAACATTCACCAGAGGCCAAAATGTCAGAGTAGATGCATTTCAGCCCCTTTCACTAAGCTCTGCAAGGATACAGAGGCCAAAACAGAACAACTCATCAACAAGCACTGAAAATCCAGGCTGGCTGAACAAACTTCAAGTTCTACTTTTGGTGCACTGAGTGCAGCTTTCAACCTGAAGAAGTGGTAACAATCTGTGCCCTCACAATAACATGCTGTGCCATATACTGGGCATGCAGCTTCTGACCACCTTGCAGTCAGACTGTCCTGCCTACCTGTGTCTTAGAAACTGATGCAGCCTCCTGCTTACTCTGCTGGTGAGTTGCAGTAACATCAGGTAGGAAAGAAATCAGATCATCACTGTAGATGAATGCCTGCCCAAGGCATGTGAATGATTTCTGAGTGTTTGAGGCGACACAGTGTTACGAACACTTATTGGCTTAAACAAACTAGGTGCTGACAGAGAAATAGGAACTGTATCTACGCTTCATCCTGTGAAAGAGCAGGGTCATTAACTTTTTAATCATCAGAGGATAACAGAGACAGGAATGAAAGAATTTCAGTAAGGAGAGCTTAGTGTTCTAGAAACTGGAAGTAGTGCCTTCCTCTTCATCCTTGAATTCTACAGCAACAAGTGAAATTCTCTAAATACACACATAAGCCCCCAAATTGTGGATGGCTGGCAGCTGCGATGGTAAAGCTAGCGGAAGAACCATTCTGCTTGCCCCATTTCTTGTACTCTTTCCTTAAGAATCTACTCCAGAATCAGGTTTCTGAGCCAAACGGACTTCTCATTTAAGCCAGCATTTCACGTTTTCACATCTACTAAGAAAAAGCTCTTCTGGTAGCATTAATGAGGAGTTAGCTAGGACTGCAAAGCCTGAAACTAAATGTTCTGGTGACAAAATAAACAGTTTCTTACCAACTTGGGCTGGTGTGACACTGGAATTCCACATACTGGTGCGATTGAACTGTAGAGCTAGGATATAGGTGAGAGCTGACACAAAATAATCAGGATATATTGTGCAAGTGCACATGAAACTCTCTTCTCCGTTCTCAGGGACACACACTTTCCTGAAAAACAGGCAGAAAATTGTATGAGCATTCGCACAGCATGGCATGCTGTTTCCTGAAAGTGTGGAATCAAGCTTACCAGTGTGTGGAGCCAGTCAAATCTGATACAGGCAGGCTCAGTGTGTAGAAACGTTTAGTCCAAACAAACGCAAAACGAAGCCAAGTCCCTCACAACTCCAAACCCTCCATCCTCCCCAAACACCCCTTGGTGTTGCATTAATGAAAATCTAAGAACTGATCTAGACAAGAAAAGTTAACCCTAAAAGCAGCCTTCACTCCACCTCTGAAGGAGTGAACTGATGCCCTATTAGTCCGGGAACAGTTTTATTGCAGTGTACAAAGCAAGGTTACTCAGAAGTCTGGAGAAATCATATGGAGAGGAACAGGAAAGCTCAGACTTGTCTTCCTCTGTAGGAGATGGCAAGAACACTGCCTCTGCTGCAGAAGGCAGCAAACAGTCCATGAACAATGAGTTGCACTGTATGCTACAGCCTGGTAAATCATGCATGGTTTCTCATGAAATGAAGGTTCAGTGCACTGATGAGACCACTACTGCTCCTGCAAGCACTACTTGACAAATACTCTGTATCAAGAATGCAGAGAGGTTTGTAAAGGAGTAGTCCACTGAGCAGAGCATAATGTTAATTGCAGAACACATCTTCCTCCTGGGAATGAGGACTGCCTTTTCTACATCTTGTCCCAGGCACCCATGGCAAAGGGATGGAATCAAAGCTGGTAATGGCTATGGAATATATAAAGTTCCAATGACAACAAAGGAAAGCTTTATTAAGCACTCACTCGGGAGGAAAATCTTCCTTCCTGTAGTAGAGCAGGAATTCTTTGGAGCAGTTCAGCTGTGCAGGCACCTTCCAGTGACAAACCAGCTTTTCGGCATAGTCAGTAAAGCATGCAAATTCCTGTATGTGCTCTGTAGCCATAACTAGGGAGAAGCAGCAAGTAATGAGACGTAATGAGACGTAATGAGCATGAAAATCAGAAGAATAAATTGAACTAAACAGAAACATTTAAAAAAAAATTAAATTCAAAAGGCAAAATGCAGACAAGTAATAGTCAGACCAAGCTCACTGCCTACACACCTGAACTTGTGCTTTATCTACAATTGTTTTAAGCTTCCTAAGCTCATACCTTCTGCCTCCCTTGAGCAGTTCCTCACTGCAGATCTAACTCGTCTCTTCCTCAATTCCCCTATTAAAGTTTGGAGTAGCTTTGGTTAGTTTTCAGAATCCTTTGGGTTGGGATTTTTCTTGGAATTTCTTTACTTACGCTGCCAGAAGCTTTCTGTTGACAGTTACACAAGGGCCATATAAATACATGATTTGGATTCTCTGCAGTACGTAAACATTTCTGCTCACATGGCCTACCACATTACTAACTCTGCATTCTTGTCGTTTACATTGCAAATTTAAGACTAGTTGTCAACAATTCACATCCTGTAAGGCCCTTCAGCTACTGCAGGGATTATCTCAATGGCGCCTGTTTCAGATTATTCCTCCAAAGCAAAAGCTTTTCTTTTCCTAAGTACCTAATTTGATTCTATTCCTCCCACGTTTCTCCTTTTCTGTGGTTCCTTTATGTCATGTTTTCTGATGCAACTTACACACACTTTGATATAGTACAGTATCTGCAAATGCAATACATATGATGGTCAGTTCCCCTTTGGGGTGCACCAATATACCACATACAACAGGATTTACCACTGAACCCTGTGGTACTTCAATAAAAACCCAACTCAAAGAAACAATCATTTATCACTGCCAGCATGCGGTCTCTCACACTCACTCCAAACGTGCAGCACTTTCATTTGCCTTTCTATATGGCCTCCCATAAAACTTCATTAAAAAGGAGTCCTGGATCACTTGAGTGAACTCAGAAATGTTAATGAAGCTCACTCAGGCAAATGAGGATGTACAACATTGCCAAAGAATCGTTCATATTGTTAGTGAAAATCACGATAGAAGTTGTCTGATATATCAACTGGTATAAGCCTAGAGCTGCTGGCTGCAGCTTGTGGTTTCATTGCTGTTCAGTATTTAGAAAGTGTTTTTCATAAGATAAACATCTTGCTCTCATATTTAATCTATGAGAGCTATCACTCATATAGTGTCTGTGTGGCAGCACCGCATTTGCTCCCTCTCGTTCTGAATGGTCCACGGTTCTTCAAAGACAAACAAAACCAAAGGAAAACAAAGAACAAAAAACACCAAACATGTGCACCAATGAGACAAATGCAAAAATAATTCCAGCTGCAGCATGTCGAAGACTCAGCATCTGCACTACTACAATATCAACACTGCTCATTTATTTCAAATAAGAACCACTATTTACCCTGTTGCTGTTTAAAGTTTGTTGCCCCATATACTTTTACTGTTTGTGTCTTTCTTACTTCCACTTTAAGACAGATTTCTGAAAGAAATACTAACATTCTAATCCCTTTAAAGATGAATTTTATCATTAACATACGGAAACATTACATTACACTTTCAAGAACACCTGAATTAAATGAAGCTGCATTAAGCTGATTAGCAGCTTTATCTTGCCTTTCAGGGTCCTCATGGATTCCCAGCACTCTGGATTATTTTCTGCACTCTCTTCCTGTGATCTTTTCCCTCTCCTCACCTCTGGTACAAAGTTTTGTTGTTGTTGTTGTTGTTTTTAAAGAGATTCATCTCTGAGAATTTCCTTTTGCAACCACATTCAGCAAAGAGTTTGTTTTCAGTTCACGCAGTTAGAAAAGGGAACTGAAACACTGGATTTCTTTTTTAAACCTCAACTGGAATACCGTGATGAAGGAAGTTAAAACATCCATTAACCAAGGAGGTGGATATCTGTAAGTTATCAAGGTTTAATTTCACAGCAAATCTACCTAGATGAGATGACATAGAAGATGTACTCTCACAAACCTTCATCCTTCTCATTAATTCAAACTGAAAGATGCCCCCCCAGCACTAGGAGCATGTCCGAACCCACTGCATATAAGAAAATTGCTAAGAAATCTCATTTTTTGGACAGGCTATTTTTTATTTTAACTATTTTGGTTGACTTGTTAAAACAAGCACACACACACCAAAAAACCCTGTAGATTTTTGTGACACAACTTAAAAGCTACAGAAAGTAAAATGTAAGACTCATTTTCCAAAGAATAAAGGTGCATTGTCAGAAAAACATGACTTTCTAAGTCGTCTTTATCATGAACTTCTCTCTATTATGAACTTCATAAAATAGCCATTAACTAACAAGCAGCGTTAAGACTTAATGCAGCTACACATCTTGCCAGACCAATAAAGGTGTAGTGAAGAACGCACAAGACACCGCATGCAAGTCAGCTGTCCCTGCACAGGCACAAGGCAGAGCACACAATGTCTGACAGAGAGTCCTCCAAATCTGTTCAAATTCAGCCAACTCAGTCTTCCAGCTTTGCACTTTGGAGAACACAGACCAACAGATGCCTGTTGATGGCAGATCTATACGCTCCTGCTTTTTCCCCCCCCATAGGTGAGTGCACATGGCAAGCAGTGGCAGCTACAAAAACAAACAAGAGATTCCTACGAGATTTCTACAGAGGTGTTGCTGGGCCACTGCCAAGCATCCTGTTTGCAACACAGTGCTCAGAATAGATCAGACAACGGGGAAGCAGAGAGCTGACTTTCCAAACCTCGGTTTCTCCTATTGCAAATTCCTGTTTTTATCTTGCCTATGGAAAAGGTCAATAAAACGAAGATCTAAGACTTTATTCTAGTACATGGATATTTCTAGCACTTGAGGTTGCAGATTTTATACTATTTAACATTAACAGTGTTGCCTGCTAGCTATTCCTAGTCACGAGAAAATGCTGTCAGAAAAACTTAAGTGTAATAATTTAAGAACATTGATAGCTGTACCTTCCATTGTTGCATGTGAAAAGAGAAGGATCCACAGGGTACACAGCACAGGGAAACTTGCCATCATCTTCATTGTCTGGGCTCAGAAGCGCGAGCTGTGCTGAGATTCTGTAACAAGATGACAATATTATGAGCTTACACCAGTCCCAATTAAAGTAAGGGCACAGTTCTTCTCTGCTGCTTTGCTAGATGTTAGGATTTGTATCTCTGCAATGCCCAATCCCCCCCAAAATCTGCTCTGCAAGAAGCGCAGGGGAATAAAGCTAATACAAATGAGCTAGAAGTGCACAAAGCACAAGGAAACCCCGCTGTGGCATAACCTTTTTAAGTAATTAGCACAGACATATTTAATGACCTTTTGGAAGTATGCATGTGGATGCCATAAACGTCTAAGAACGCAGAGCCCAAGGCATGCTACCAAAGCCATATTCCCTCAAATAACTCATCTCAAAAACTGGGAGGATTCTGAAGTGCAGCTGCTTTCTGCTTGCTGTTAGTCAGAATAAACACAGGGAGGCAATATCAACAGAACGTTGATGTCTTGAAAGTATTTAACAGTACGAGTACTTGTACAGTGAATCACTGCTTTGGTATGCCAGTCAGCCCTGGGATAACCAGCTCATAACCCAACTTGCAGTGCTGATCAGAAGAGGTACTGTACTTCTATTCCCACGTGTAATTGATCACTCTTTAATACAAGCTTCTGAAGCTTTCGTTCTTACAGGTCCAGAGATAAGAACACTGAGTGAAAACAGAACGTCAGAATGGAAACTGTTTCGAGATCTTATCGGCAGCAATTACTGCTCATCCAGTAAAACACGACCAGCTTCAAAAGTAAGTTTCCCATAAATACTCAAGAAAGCTATTACTCAAGAACAGATCTTCTCACATTTGGGAACAGAAAATGTGACTGAGTACAGCAACAGCATTTTGGAAAAGAACACAAATGGTTTTGCAGCTGCTTGGGAGAAGAAATAAAGAGCAGATGACTGCAGCACAAGACATTGTTCTCCTTTTCCTCTTCCTCCTGTCCTTTTCGGGAGAGGACATGTTTGCCTTCCAGACCATTGTTAAGTAATAAGAAACCCTTATAACTCTGGCAAAGAATCCTGTATCGTATAAGTATATATGAATCCACAGATGGCAGCAAAAAAAGTACTTCCCTTGTAGGAAAAACGCTCTGTGTATATTGATAAAAATGGAATTAATCCACAGCTTTGATGAAACAGTAATGAAACAGACTATAAAGCCAACACAAAAGGAGGAAATTCAAAAGTGACCTTTCAGCACTCTTAAGATTTTATGTCAGATAAGGACGTAAAAAGGTCAACCTTGATAAAATATGTAACACATACAGAGAATACCAAGTACACAGCAAACCTATTGATCTCAATATGTATGAGGAAATAAGGTGTAAGAGGCTTAAGTGACTTTCCCAAAAGATATAAAAGATTTGCATTGGGGCTGGAAGAAGCTCCATCTGATGGCTTCATTTCCTTGCTGGGATCAGCAGGTCAAATCATCCCTGTCTACTGAGGGAGAGGGAAAAGGAAAAAAAGGAGAAAAAGATGCGACTGAAAAGATTTCATTTAATATCTAGAAAAGCAGTAATTTTGGCTATAGGCCTTTAAGTAAATTAGAGTCATCTTTAATCTACAGGTGTAATTTGCAAAGCTTGTGCTCAAAGGGTAACGTGCACAAAAGACCAGTGATGGCCATTTCGACCTAAGGCGGCTCAATTTACCTTTGCCTCTATCAGACAGAGACACCTCCTATTTTAAGACTTATTAAAGTAAAGCCTGCCTTATTCCTTTTGGTTTTATACGCTGGCCATCACTGCTCCCAGCATGAGATCAAGGACATAAAGCAACGTTCATCACCTGGTTTTGTATAAAAACATGAAAAGAAAAAGTTTGGAACCAATTCATTTCATTATTTTCTACATGCCAATACAAAGCAGAAGAGCCACAGAAACATAACTCCAAACACCAGCTCTTGGACATGCAATGTGACCATCAAATGCAATGCACAATGTGTGGTGAGAAGCATGTGCCCCAGATGTTTGATTTAAGCTGGGGGTTCCGCGTTCCAATGTATTTTCTTATCATAGAACTGGTCAGGTTGGAAAAGACCTTCAAGATCAAGTCCAACTGCAACCAATGGGAAAGACAAAACCTTGCAACTCAAGACAGCTTCAGGGATCTTCCAGCTTAGAGCAGCAGAAGCCGTGGAGAGTGCTGAGTACAGACACCCTGAATGGAATGCCAAGGAGAGTCACAGAGTCGTGGGGTTGGAAGGGATCTCTGGACACAATCAAGCCCGATCCCCTGCTAAAGCAGGTTCCTACAGCAGGTTGCACAGGCGGGCATCCAGGTGAGTCCTGAATGTCTCCAGAGAAGGAGAATCCACCACCTCTCTGGGCAGCCTGTTCCAGTGCTCCATCACTCTGACAGCGAGGAAGTTCTTCCCTGTGTTAGTATGCAAATTCTTGTGTTCCAGTTTGTGTCCATTGCCCAGTGTTCTATTGCTGCACACCACTGAAAGGAGTCCACTCCCACTGACTTGATTCCTGCACTTTAGGTGTTTATAAACAGTGACGAGTTCCCCTCTCAGCCTTCTCTTCCCTGAGCTGAACAGCCCCAGGTCTCCCAGCCCTCCCTTGGTACTGGAGATGCTCCAGGCCCTCATCATCCCCCTGGCTCTCTGCCAGCATCTCTCCAGGAGATCCCTGTCTTTCTTCAAGTGGGGAGCCAGAAATGGTCTCTGCATCAGAACAACTTAGAGCAGAATGCAGCGCTACCCTTGTAATTTACAGCAAAGTAAATCCGATTTTAAGCTCTATGGAAAGAACTGAGAGAGGCTGTGAAGTTTCTGTCTTTTGGAGACCCCCAAACCCATGGAACGTAGGGCTGGGCACTCTGCTCTGGGCAGCCCTGATGAAGTGGGGTGTACCAGATGAACCCGGAGGTCCTGGCCAACCTCAGCCATTCTGTGAGTGGAACCCACCTTTCCCAGACAGCTTCCCAAGCAGCAGCAATGAAAACACTTGGCCACTGTGAGGGAAAAGGCAACCAACCCGCTGCCCCTCCATGGCCAACAGGGAATCCACACAGGCTGTCAGCAGGAGCTCAGCTCACACACGTGTTTAGTTCCCTGGAGTCCTTTACACGCACGTCACTCAAACTTGCCCATGAAACCAAGCATGGCGGAAACTCATCAGGGAACACAGCCAGGGAAACTCCAGCAGGAAGGGAGTTGGGGCTCAGCTCCCGGAGCTGCTCACCCTGGTCCATCGATTCTGTTATCTGGCTTTGAGGCTATCATAAACTGGCCTTAAGCTGTCTGAATACATACGCACCGGGAATAGCTGTTAAAGAAGGAAACCCGCGTTTCAGGAAAAGCTCATTCATCGTTTCCGAGCAATTTTACAGCGGCAAATTCCCGGAATGCGGCACACGCGTCCAGAGAACGCCGCTCAGGGACAGCGCTCAGCCCCCCGCAGCCCCAGCACGCTCAGCCCGGCGGGAGCAGCACCGCCACGGGGCGCTCAGGGACCGCTCTGCCGGAACGCCCCGCGGGACAAAACTCCGCGAGCGATTAGGGAACGTCAACAGCAGTTACACGCAACGCGGACCTGCAGGGCTTCTCCGAGCGGCTCAAACTCCGCCGTCACGGGCAGTGCCGAGAGCGGAAACGCAGAACCGCCGCCCTGGGACGGGTACCGACGGGTACCGGCACTTACCGAACGCGCCGCCGGACGCCCGCACGGACTCGCCGCCCGCCGCAGCGAGGGAGATCTGACCTGCCGCCCTACCCAGTCCGCTCGGATCCGCGTCCACCGCCCGCGAAGCCCCTTCTCCCTCCGTCCCGCCGCGCTCCGCCTCCACAACTCCCGCACCGGGCGCCGAGCGGCCGAGTGCACGCGGCAGCCCCGCACGAACCGCGGGCAGACGGACCCGGGCTGAGCTTCACGGGAGGACCCCACGGCACCAGACCAAAACGAACCCCGTCACTCCGCCCTTCTTCCGCTGTCGGGCGTAGCCGGACCCCTCCTCTCCGTTCCGACAAGCTCGTGCACCGCCCCCGCCCCGCCCCGCCCCTCGCGCCCGGCAGAGCAGCGTCTGTCGCGGCCGCAAGGGAGCGCCCTCACAGCGCTCGGCTGCGGGGCACTGCGCGCCGCTGCTGAGCTGAGCTAAGCTGAGCTGAGCTGATCGATGGCAGGAGGCCGCGGCGATCGCTGAGCTGATCGCTGGAGGCTGCGCGCTCTTCGAAAGGCGAGCAGCCGAGAGCCCTTCCAGCGAGTCCTCGCGTCTGCCCTGGAGCTGCTGCCCAGAGCGCGGAGCCGGCAGAGCACACTGCTGTAAGCGCGAGAGGTTGAGGGGTGCGGGGGGG
>JACDJE010000168.1:1186580-1366723 GCA_016647715.1 Pavo muticus
GGGGGGGGCAGCGGGTGGCAGCGCTCCGACTTCGCACGGCCTCAGAGCCCCCGTGCGGGCGGGGCCTTCGCGCCTCGGCGCGGAGTGGGGCTTCCCAGTTCGGTCCGTTCGTGGGTCCCGCGGTGTGGAGATTTCTGCAGCTTTGTTCGTTTCCTTGGTCAGGGAATGCCTTGAGATGGTGTTACTTCGGTCTGACGTTCTTCCCAACAGACTCTGGGAAACTCTCAGCTACAAAACACTGTTTTTCAATATAGTCATCACCGTTAGCAGTGCATTTTTTTTTTGCCAGTGATGAACAAGAGCTGCATGCCATGCTTGTAAATACAAACCAGCAGAGGTGCCCCACTGCTGCTATCGCCTCTGCTGAAACGCACCACCAGTGCCTCTCTGTGCCACAGCCACTGTTTGGTCTCCATCAGTGATCACCAAGTGTCCATGATTGTCAGTGGGTGCCATTTTTTTCTGCATGGAGGAATTCAGTTCCACGTTTTTGCTTTATCCACGCTTCTGTGTCAGACGCCATCGTGTCAGAGTGCCCCTCTGCTGCCTTCTGTCACAGGGCACCAACATGTATTGGGATGTTGGTGGGAAGGTTCAATCTCTGCTGCCATCCCACCAACAGCTGCCTCTGCCATCGTGGGCTGACAGAATAGGAGGCATTACTTTTGGAGCAGCCCTCATATGAAGGATTTTCTGTCCTAAGTGAGATACGCTGTAATTAGACAATGTTTTTGGATATGTGGCACAAGGCAGCTGATGCAAAGCTATGCACAGTGCTCTACAGATTAAAAGTGTTGAGGAAAATTAGTTGGACTTATTTTGCATCCTTCTCTTAGAACACTGCTCACCATCTGTGTTTGGAGAACAACCCGAGGGATCTGCTTTTTGGCCCTAGTACTTAAGGAGTTTAACTGACATGCTATGTGTGCTCAGGATGTACAATGTTAATCTGCAAGGGCATTAACTGCAGTTGATTTGTTTTGCAGCGTTTGAGGCCTGGAGGAACATCGCAATGGCGGCTCAGATGTCCGACGCTCATCGGCGGTTCTTGCAGGTCCTGATGTCACATGGGATCATGGAGGGAGCAGAGGCTAGGAAATTACACAGGCGCTGCTGTGAAATCAGTAAAGGTGGGTCTTTCTTCTGGAAAGAAATGTGGGGAGATGGGAGAACTCTTCGTTTTTTCATCGTGCAACTTGTAAATAATTACATTTCTGAAAAGTGTACACTAGCTAAAATACTTCAAAAAGATCCAAACAACTTCAGTGGTGTGAGCTTCCTCTTCTTCCTAAGAGTTAACAAGCAGAGCAAAACAAAACCTAATAACAGCACTTAGTAGCTGGTTTTCAATAATAACATATTTGAATAAATGGTTTCTGATCCGATCAGTTGGTACAGCTTCCTGAACAAGAACTGTTTTGTAGGTGGAAGCTGTGCATTCTTGCAAATAGTAAAGGGCATTCTGAGCCTGGGATTGTAAATAGTACATCTTTAACAGATCATTTTTGATCTCCTAGAGCAGCCATTCATCACAAAATGTTATAAAAGTATTTGTCTGTTGTCTTTTGCCTTACCCTTTTCTAGAGCTGTCATTATTTCTCACTGATCTTGATTTATGCAGAATGTTTCTTGCTGGGAGGTGCCAGGCAAGACAGTTTGTCACAATTTTATGTATTTCAATACTGATCTGTTATTGCTGTTTATTTTTCCATTTATGGAGTCTTATTATAAATAAGACTAATGAACTTTCTGGGCAGGAGTATCCTGAGTGATGTTTTTGCACTGTAACATACTAAACAGCACAGTGGGGTTTTGAGCTTGGGGCCTTTGTCTGATGCCGTTACACTGGTAATTGACTTTTATAATTGCAAGCAGTGTAACTGGTAGCAGTTTTGAGATGTCAGTCTTTCTAAAGTTATGAGCTGTTCCTTAACGCTGAAAGTCAACAGGAATTTTGCTGCTGTCATTTTGTTTTGGATGGAAACTTTGGAGAATGTGTGCTATTGCTGTGCAAGCCACAGCACATGCTTCTGCAGTTACTGAATGAACTCCTCCAGAGTTCGTCTGAATGATGTCTTTGATAAAACTTCTCATACTACTTCATTTGCTTTAAGAAATAGGACACAAGATACTAACAGTGTAACTACAGAGCCAAAATGTTATATTGGCTGGCATGCAACTTGTTACATTACCACTAGTTTATGGAGCAGAAAACAAAGAAACAAGGAATTTGTTGTTGATAAGTTAAAGAAATCAACTGCATTGTGTAATTGCACTTAATGGGCCTGTTTGAATTCTGCCTCGGGAACTGCTAGCAATTTCACCTAGTTTAAGCAGATTAAACATAAGAAGGTGGGTTTTTTTTCTTCCCTCTGTGTTTCTTTCTTATTTTCAGTCTACTATGCACAAGATAAACTGGATGATTTCGTCAGTACTATCAACAACCAGCTACAGCCTTTGTTCATGCAGATCCGGAAAGGAATGTCTGAAGTTGATGGGAGAACTCATTATGCCTTGGTCAGTATGAGGTGCTGCCATCTCGTGGTTTTAGATTCTCATAACGAGTACATGAGTGGATGCACCGCAGAGATTCTGCCATGTGCCTGATGTAACATTAACCGTTCAGTAATGTTTTAATAAAAGCACAATAGAAGGTGAATAAACTGGGCAAAAAACTGAACTGGAGCTAAGTGTTATCTTTGGATGTTAGTATTGGTTTATCTAGGATCCTTCCTTACAGCGCAATACAACTGCTACATGAGAACGTAGAACAAAGGGCTACATCTGCTACATGAGACGTGCCCTTAGCATGTCTTGGTTTTTTGTGGGGCTGTTCCACTGTTATGCTGACAGCTGCTGTGGAAGCTACTTGTAGAGCAGGGAAGTGCGAAGATAAACTGCCAACAGTGTAGGTGTGTGGGAAGGGAAGATGGCAGCAAAGCCCATACCAGCATCTAATTTATTTAGCAGGAACAGCCTCTCTCGTGGTGCTTAAAGAAATGACATCTCTTTTAGTTTTAAGATGATGCATTCCTTACCCTGGAGGATCTTTTACTTTTTTTTTTTTTGGTAGGTGAATATGGCAGAAACTGAAATTACTAAAATGGCATCTGACTATGCAGAAAATGAACTAGAATTGTTCAGAAAAACAGTAAGTATGACTGGTAGTAAATAGCATCATTTGTGAAGGTACTCTTTTAAAATGAATGGAAATCTGAGATGAGTTTCCAGAGTTAGTTGCCATCTTGCATAACTTAATTGAATTTTATCCTTAATGAAATGGGGCAGGGAAGGAAATGGGAATATATACAAGTAATGGTTCTCCTCTTGAAGGGAATTAGCTTTTTTAAATTTTGCATTCTAATTTTTTTTGGAATAAACTAGAAGGAGAGGTTACTTACTGTTCTGGGACAGCAGCTGAAGTGCCATCTGAACTGGTACTATTCAGAATCCAATCTGCCATTATTGAGGTAGCACCTATACAGCCACGTCTGCGCTGCAGGGATGGTGTTGTCACGGCACGTATTACTACTAGCACATCAGCTCTGCTTTCTGCTCTGTGATCAAGTGCAGCAGGAATGTTCCCAATGAGAGAATCTCTGAAAATTGGCAAAGTGTGCTTATGTTCAGATGCTGAAAAAGCTGTGCATTACCATAAGGTGAGTCTATCTAATTGCATAGGCTTTTTAGTAACTGAAAATGTTTCTTTCTATAGCTGGACCTAATCATTTTATCAGAAAATGGCTTTGCCTCTTCTACGGATATTTTAAACTCTGCTGACCAACTGAAGACAAAGAAAATGAAGAAAAAGGAAGCAGAACAAGTGCTGAAAATTTTTGTGGATGATAAATGGCTCTCTGAGGTAACTGCTTTAATAGGTGCAGATGTTATTTTCTTATGGATGTGGTGGCGGAAGCTGGAGGTGTTCATTAGTAGGTGAGGGCAAAAATGGTTTTGTGAGGGCTATGCTTATTGCTCCAGTCAGTGATTCCTAAAGAAAAGCTGGTACATTTACAAGCAGAAAGTCCTTGGGTTTATGCATACATGACAACGTGATTCCTGTTTCTTCTACCTAAGCTAATGTGTGTATCTCTGTATTACAACACAAAAGGCATTCTTTGTACAAAACAGCATGGCACATTTAAAGCTTGGAACAAAAACTGGAGAAGGCTCCTCAGGGTGATCTATGCTGTCAGTTACATTTAGAATTCACTCAAAAGCAGTAAGGCCAAACGTGCTGAAAACTCCTGAACTGAAACACACAGGAGAATTGGAGAAATTGAGGTTAGTTTTTACCACGTGGAATACTACAATTGCTTACCAAGACAACTGAGACCTGAGTCTCTTTTCTCCTGGCTGTCATCACATCATAGATTTCCACCCTGCTGCCACCCATTTCCTTATATTAGAGAGATTTAGCAGGGATTTTCAAAGATACCTCAAGTAGCTGCTCAGATTTTGCAGAAAACCAGAAGTTCCACTGATGTGCAAATGAAGGGTCCCCTCACAGTATGCCTTTAAGGAGAGCATACTTGCTCATCTGTACCTTTCAAGGACTGTATTTGTTAAAAGTGTGACTTTTCTTATGATCCTCTTAGTAAATGAGCTCTGTCTCTTCAAAAGCATTTTGGCTTTGTGTTTGAACCCTTGAAAGTCAAGTGTTTGCTAACTGGTGGTGAGAAAGATCCGAAATGAAGAAAGGAACTAAGGGATATTGCTAATCTCAGTTGTTGTTTCCATAGAGAAATGGGGAATATACTCTGCATACTCGCTGCATAATGGAGATGGAACAATACATTCTCAGCACCTATCCAGATATAGCAAAGAAGTGTAATATCTGTCACAGCCTTGCCATCCAGGTAATGCATCTGATTACCTCAGTATCTGTAAATGGGTGTCTGTCACAGTGGAAGTTTGTGACACTTTCCCTTGAGTATTAGGCAGGCAGTGAAAATCCCAGCATTGTAATCTGGTAATATTACTCACGTTTATAATGTGATATAATGTAGATAACTGTAATCTTCCATATGACACATATTCATCTTCGGCTGTGGGATTTTGGTTCAGGAATTGACCACCATGGACTTAAGAATGAATGTGTATTTATAGATAGTTCACTAAAGCACTGTGTGCTGATACCTGGCAAGTTTCCAATTTAGTCTTGCGTAAGAGATTACAACCTGAACTCGTGCTCTAGAACTATTACATTCTCTTGCTCCTTGCCCTTAAATCTTCTCTTCATCTTCCCAGCTAACTTCCTTCCCTAACATTACTTTTTCCATCCTAATTGCTCTCCTTTACTGCAGCCAAATAGCTCAGCATGTCTTTCAAGCTAAATTATATCCACATAGAAAAATGGCATTTCCTAGCTTCCAGGAAAATAATTCCTATTATGCTTTACCAGCCTTGATTTCTGAGTGTCCTTCAACTATAACTTGTGAACTATTGCTGGGTATAAACTATCGTTTATTTGTAGCCTTTTGTGACAGAAGGGCAGATTAGAAAGCTTTTCTAGTAGCACTTCTGATTTCAGAGCCAAGCATGCGAAACCTGTGGAACTGGAATGCATTTACCTTGTATTGGAAAGTACTTCAAAACTCAGTCTAGACCACGATGCCCTCAGTGTAACGACTTCTGGCCTTATGAGATCCCAGGTACCAAGTAACATCTTTTAAAATGTGTAATATTTAAGAATGGACTGTGATATTCAATGGCACTGCCTGAAATTACTTACAATTGTAGCTGAATATTAGATATTTCTGACTTCCGTCGTGTGTTTCTAAGTGAACCATACTCAGGCAACACTGAGCCCTGAAACTGCACAGGTTGCCTTGTGGTCATTAGCAGATCCTGTGCATGCTGTTTATAACAGCATTAACATTCTGAGGGATGAGCAGGAACACTAAAACTTTTGGAAATACTGAGTTTGCTCTCTTTTTTGAAACTCGTTTAAGAACTCCTCAATTTACTCAGAGAAACTGGACATTCTGAACAGGAACACGTAAAGAACTGTAAAAATTGGAAGTCATACCATATCATCTTTTCTTTTTTGTGCGTCATTAACTTTGCTTTTTTCCTTCCTCTCTAGATAGGAGTCGGATAGATTCCCAGTCATCATCAAGAAGAGCGAGCAGAAGAGAGCTTCAGTCTTCGTAGCTTTGGCTGAAGTTAGTAAAACTTGCTTTTAGTGGTTTTTATTTTCCCATTCTTCGGCAGAATATCCAGACTGCACTGTGTTCATTAATAACAGTGCACTGTTAAATGTATTTATTTTTTCTAAAGTTTTAAGAAACTTACAATAAAACTATCATTGACCTTCCTGTTTTTCTAAACACTTATGCCCAGACAACTTTCTAGGAGGTGGGTTTGTGTACACAGTTCTCTGTATTTTGGGTTGGGAGTCTCAGTGCACGTTTGTGAACAAAAGACAAATGTTTTTGCTCAGCCCCAAAAGCTGATCTATGCAAATGGATTATTACACAAAGCCTTTCTCAGCCACTCTATTCCATATTTGTACGGTTTCAGTTGCAAAAGTGAGAATGAAACCTGTTATTAGAATCACAGGGCTTGTGAATATTCCTCATTCAGCTCACCTATATAACTCTTGACATGGTTCTCCAGTAGCTGATCACACAGCACTTCAAGGGCTCTGCTAAGATGGTCAGCTGAATCCCTGATCAAGGCCTGGCTGGAGTCCGAGCTTCCAGCTTGTACCATTGCTCGCTTTTTGTCTCTTCTTTTGACAGAAGAGCTCATGTCATATGGTGAGGTCACAGGCAGGTATGTTCAAGAAAAGATGGAATTTTTCCACAGTCAAAACCAGTGACAATTTCAGCTTACTCTATGAAGCATTAAAAAAAAAAATCTGAAGATGATTTTTTCCCCCAGTTTTTAGAACTCGTACTTCACACTGTTGTTTTCTGTAAAGATGCTTTATCCTTTGAAAAGTGACTTGAAAATGAAACTAGATACTAGTGTGGAGTGGCACTGTATCTTTTCCTTGGCAGACAGCAGTCTGCAGTTCAGCTGACTCTTGATCAAAAGATAATTAAGCTTCAGATTATTTAATTGCAGTTAACTATGGATTAACTTCAGTTAGTTAGTTTCATAGTCCTTAAACTCAACTTTTTCCCCATAGAAGACTGGTTTTGTTTTGTTTTTTTTTTCCCCACATTATTGAACCTTATGGTGACCCAACAGATGCTCTTTACAGGGAGGTTACATTAGAAACATCCACAAAAACAAAGTGGTAGCATTTACCCACAATCTTTTACCAATCTGAAACAAGGAATTTTTATTTATATTTATAGGGAAAAAACAGTCTCATGTTTAAATAGAATTCACTTCTGAAGCATACCAGATGCTACTTTTCTTGATCTTTAATTGCTATTACAATACTAATAAACATTATTCATACTTCAGTGTTATGACCACCAGAAACTGACAGAGAAGCTAATATCAAGAGATCGTATATAGTGCCAGTATTTAACTGGGATAAACAGAACCTGTCCAGGCATCAGAACACAGGACTGAAATGCAGCCTTTCTAAAGTTGGGAAATTTTGTTAAGTCAGGATCTTCTACATCAACCTATTTAAAAACAAAAACAAGCAGTGTTTACTTAAATACGATTAGATGAACTAACATTACTGACACTAACATTTCAGATGGTTATTTACCTGACTGGTGTTGTGAAGAAGTTGGCTTTCATGTGGGTACAGATTTCCTGAATCTTGTGGTGAATAAAGACGGATATATTTTCTTCCAAAAACCTGTACATATCACAACAGATACTTTTAATCTATATTCAAAAACCTGTAAGTTATTGGAAAATGACAAGTTCAGCTAACTAGCAACCAGTCTAATATACAATACTGTGGGCCACGGTTAGCATCTTAGTAGTAAAATACACCTGCTTACTTACAGGTGGCTGCAGTACTGCAGGTGGGGCCTTATGAGGGCAGAGCAGAAGGGGACAGTCACCTCCCTTGCCTTGTTGGCCACCCCTCTTCTGATGCAGCCCAGCTTACAGTTGACCTTCCAGGCTGCAAGTGCACACTGCTTGCTCATGTTGAGCTTTTCATCCACCTGGATGCACATTTGAGGTGCATGTAGTCCATCTCCCCTGATAAAGCACATTCCCTAGAATACATTGCACAGGAAAGTGTCCAGGTGGGTTCTGCATATCTCCTGTGAAGGAGACTCCACCACTTCAGGCAGTTTGTTCCAGGGCTGTCACCTCACAGCACTGAAGATTTCTGTTGTGTTCATCTAGAACTTCCTCTGTCCTGGTTTGTGCCTGTTGCACCCTGTCCTGTTGTGGGGCACCACCAAAATGAACCTGGCCCCATCCTCCTGACACCCTTTAGATGTTTCTAAGTGTTGATAAGATTCCCTCCCAGTCTTCTCCAGGCTGAAGTGTCCAAGGTCATATTCTCCATCCTTCAGTTATATGTCAATTTGCCTGCCATCCTTGTCTGTTATACACATGATAAGCATTTTTTTCTAGCTATAGCATTAAAGGCTTGTGTAGAGTAAGTAGAGTACAGACCTGGGCTAAAAAATTTTGCTGTGGATCTTGATGAAGAGGCGAGATAGTGCCTGCTGGCCCAAACCACGCGTTAATGGTGATCTCGTCTTCTTCCCCTTCCCCCAGGCAGCAGTAGTCAGGGATACTGATATCCTCTTTCAATTCTGGGATCTACTCCATAAAGAAAGGAATATTAGAAAGGGTACCTACTGACTTGCAAAAAGTGTAGTTTGTAGAAGAGAGTAACAGGGCCTGACACAAAAAACAAACAACCTTCTTGTCCAGCAGTGGCAGCTGAGAAGTAGCTGGGTTGCTGGGAATCTGCAGGAAATGTCCTCACACTTTCTGTTCTAGCAGATTCTGTTGGAAGGAGGTGGGAGAAAGAAAGGAAAGGGGTTTCTCCTAATTCAGAGACTCTTTGCTTTAGGAGAAACCAGAGAAACTCAGGGAATGAGAGAACTACAAGAATATGTAGGTGTGCTGTTCAAGGAGAAGGTAGTGCTTATCTTCTATACACTAAGCTTGCTTCTTTATGTGATTCTTTTTCATATCTCACTGCAATCAGAATCATTAAGGTTGTAAAAGACCACTAATATCTCCTAGTGCAACTGTCAACCCATCAGCACCATGCCCACTAAACTATGTCCCTAAAACCTGATTCCCTCTGGTTACCTGAAATGACATTGCAGAACATGGTAAACATACCAACATTGAAGTTTGTTTCCTGTTCAAACCTCTTCCCTGACTTATGTATCATTTGGAGAAATGCTGCTTTCCAGGTGGTATCCCTGTAAGCAAATGCTACATTGTTCAATTTCAGGGCTGTTTTGGTACATCTTCACCCCCCAAAGGCTTTGTTTCCCACTCCTTTTCAGCCAACCAGGAGAATGAAACCTCCCTGCGCCCTTCCATCAAGTAGAAATGACATCCTCAGAGATGATTTGTCATAAAAAGGGAGCACTTGACTACAGAAAGAAATACTCACGCACTTTTACCTGATCAAAAAGCTGGTGCTGGGCAAGGTATCCTACGCTGTTCTGAGATTAAAACATAGGGAAAAAAAAAGCATAGTGACATATAGGGTAAGACCTAGTCATTTACACACAGTTTAGTAGAATTTACTTGTAGATAAGATCCATTTACAGTCTACTATTTCAGAGTACTTGAATTGCTTCAATAGTTGACCAGTATAAGGAGTCTTCTGAAAAATATTTATTTCTATACTGAAATTTTAAGAGTGTGGATAGACCCCCACAATTAACAAATCATCTAGCTTAAGATAGACCCCCACAATTAACAAATCATCTAGCTTAAGATACTGGTAGAATAATGATATGAAGTCGCACCAGTTCTTCAGTTGTCAGTTCTATGACAATACTCCGCAGTGCTGTAGCTAGGCCCTGCTGGTACACAGACTAGTTCACCACTGCTCCCCACAATCACCTTGATATTCCATTCCAGGCTATACCATAGGCTAATTTGTAATGGCACATGGTCCCTCCTGCTAGAAAACTTAAACAGAAATAAAGCTCCAGATCCTCAGCTGTGAAAGTAAATGGCCATTCGACAGCCAATCACCTTTTTAATCTTTTGCTGGTACACATGAATTTGGGTCCTGCCAATAGATCTCACTGAGCAGTTTAATAACTGTGAGGAACAATGCTGCTGGCTGAGGAGGAAAATTAATTCCCTTATCTTTGAACTTCACCATTCAGGCTATTGATGCAGAAGATATCTATTACTCAAATTTCAGCTGTTGTACATATGATTGTACATAAAAATACAATCTAGCTGTTGCTGCAGTAACTATTTGTTAGCTTCAGATCTTGCAAATGTCAAACCTTTTAATTCAGTGCTGTGCTTGTAGCATAACTTCACCCTAAGGATCACCTCCAAGCATATGTATGCTAATCAACTCCAACTAGGCAAAAATTCTGTACCAGTGGATGCTGCTTTTTGGAAATGAGAAAAAAATATGGAAGTAACAGACCTCATTCACAATATACTGGTTGATGAAGTCATTGACGGTCATGAGCTTCTGAGACCATTCCTCATCAGTGTACCGGGAACCCAATTCTACAGGGACCGTGCGGCACCCAGCGACCTGACAAACATAGTCCACGCTGAAACAAAAGAAGTTCCATCACAGTGAATGAGAGTGGGACAATCAACCAAAGCCAATCTCTGAGAGTAATAAAACTACTGACGTGAGTTTCTTTCCTCTAAAACCAACCAAGCAGAGACAAGTCAGCAGAAAATGACCCAACCAGTAAGAAAACAAGTGGTCAGTTTCGTATGTACATAATGCTATATCTGTCTTGCTTTGCTTTAAAACCTCATTTATCTCAATTAATTATTGTTTCCTTACCAGCGAAGATTTAAGCTGTTAGCCTCTCTTGACTAGTGACAGCCACGCTTATATCTGCTTGCTACCAAGTTTGCTAAACAAGATACTGTCACTTTTTTTTTTAAACCATTAATGCCAGATCAGCTGTCAGTGCCAAATTCTAGCATACAGGTGCCAATAATATCCACCCTGGCAAAAGTCAGAGAAATTCCTCTGCAGAGTGATCCGTATCCCTTCATTTACCATGATTAGTAGCTATATTAAAAAGTTTTTCATTGTAAGTGTCTGAAGAATGGAGTGCATTGGCTGCAAAAAAAGATTAAAACATCTCTGAAATAATAAGGCTATATAATGCATATATGAAGGTATAACTAAAGTTATATTTTATATGATGGTACATAGAAAATATTTAACAACAATAATATACTTTCAACTAATGTAGACTTTATCCTTGACTGTGGAATATAAGCATGTAAGCAATTCCTCAAACTACACCTGAGAGTTTTGTCCCCTTCGGAGAGGGATCATGAGCTTTATCTCACAAATATTTCACTCTCAGGACTGGAAATGCTGGCACCAATCACACCAGCACCACAATATTGTTATCGCTCCTGAATGTGGTTGTCTGAAACTCAATGCTTAAAAATTGTTACCTGGCGAAGATCATACTTGTGAATAAAAAAGCCAGCTATGCTTATTCATGCTTGCTCTGAAATTGAAGAGCAAGTTCTGAGATGTAAAAATCACTGAGTAGTGAGTGTCTGATGGAGGTCAACCCACTCAAAACGTGAGTAAATCTGCTGGTACAGTTGGCAATTCATATTTGCCTCTGGCTTCCAGCTAAGTAAAACAAAGCAAAGGGAGTATGCCAGCATTGCACTGTCCCCTGTATGGACGGGCTGGATACAACAGTCAGGATCTGACTGCCCTGGCACCCAGCAGCCCCTGCAGTATGAAGTTCTTAAGAGATTTGTGCCATCTGACTTCCAGCATCTACGAGGAAACGTTCACAGAGCAGAGGAAGAGGCTCTCAATGCACATCACTCTAGATGGCACCCAACTACGGAGGTGTCTGCTGCATTATGAACACTGCAATACCTGACACAAAAGCGATCCTTGCCCTCGTTAGGACGTGGAACAAGCACTTATTCTCACCTCCACTTCTTCATGCACGGCCAGTGGTCAATAATCCCCTCCAAGACGACGGGCTTCTGTGGAATCAGATAGTGGTCTCGGAAGTGCTCCAGCGAGGGGCAGCGCTCGTGTGGCACCGAATCCTCGGGCCGTATAACCGGCGCCGGGGGGGGCTCAGTCCGCGCCCTCTGTAACAGAACGCCGCCGTGGAACCGCCGTCAGCCATTCACGGCCCTGGCGGCGGCCACCGAGGAGCCCCGCGGGGAGGGGCGGGCCGAGGGGAACGCAGAGCCCGGGCGGCCCAGCGGTACCTTGGCGCTGCCCGGGGCCGCGCTGCGCCGCTTGGCGCGGGGCAGGTGCGCCTGCAGGAGGCGGACGAGGCGGGCGAGGACGTTGTCCTGCACGGAGGCGCCCATCAGCAGCCCCATGTCGCACAGCCGGACGGCGGGCGCCAGCGGACGGAGGCCGGCGATCTCGGCCAGCGCGCCGAAAAGGCAGCCATAGGCGTAGACCTGCCGCCAGGCCTTGCTGACGTCCCGCCACGGCCCCACGTTCAGCTTCTCCCAGGCGTAGTCGCGGAGGACGTCGCCCAGCCGCCGCAGCGCCGCCTCGCACGGCGGAGCCTCCCCGTAGAGCAGCGCGCGGGCGCGGAGCAGCAGCGGCGGAATGCAGTCATCCACCTCCCCGCTCAGCGCCAGGCTCAGCTCCTCCTCGGAGTCGGGCAGCAGCGCTCGCGCCTCTGCCCACAGTTCCGCACCGCCCGCCATAGCCCCGCGGCTCCGCGGCGTGGCCGGGCATGCGCGACGCGGCCGGGCTGGGGCGGGGCAACGCGGAGCTCCTCCGGGTTCAGCGCGTGCTCTGTTTTGCGGGCGGGATGGAGTCGTGCTCGTGGCAGCGTGCTGTGAGGGCTCCTGCAGATGTGACCCGAGTCCGTCTGCGTAGGAGTAACAGGACGTTAAAGCCAAGATGGGCTTTGCCAGCTTTCATGCAGCTGAAAAAGCAATTGAGAGTAGACTTTACTTTTAATGGAGTGCTTCTTCATAAAGAAGATGATGTTCCAAGGTAAAACTATAGAAGTTACAATGAAACATATGGCATTTAATGATACTTTTATGTCTGTCTTGGTATTATATAAATCCTGTATCTTAAGTGATATTAATTCTGTATACATCTTAGTAAGGTTACAGTCTAGCTTGCTATGAGGCTGGTATAAACCGTCTCTGTGGTGGGACTCCAAGACATCGGGCCATCAGCATCCAACTTTTGGCTTGCCTGGGCCACACTGAGTGAAGAGGATTTGTCACAGGCCGTGTATGCAGAGGTCACACCGAAAGTAGTGCCTCCTATTTACCTCAGTGGAAACGACAACAAACATAAAGCACAATGACACTGTTTGATAGAGCAGAGTCTCAGCTACAAAACACTGTTTTTCAACACAGTCACCACCATTAGCTGTGCATTTTTTGCCAGCGATGAACAAGAGCTGCATGCCATGCTTGTAAGTCCATACCAGCAGAGGTGCCCCACTGTTGCTACCACCTCTGCTGAGGAGGGTGCAAGGGTGGAATTAATCTTAACAAAGTATGGATGGAGGTCATATATTGAAATAAACATTATATTTGCATTTTATATTGATGCCTCAGGCTTAGATTTTCTGTTACAAAAGCTAATAGATTTTCATCTGGAATTTAAAGTTGTATTTGATTTTATTAGTTTGTCCACTAGTTAGTCCATTAGTCCATCTGTTTGTGTATTTTAACATAAATAGATCATTTCTGCTTCCAGGACTGTTGGCTGGTACCTCCCATGAGAATTACTTTCATTTAATGCCTTCTGCATGGCAAGAAAAAAACAAACAAATAAATAAAGAGAGAAAAGAAAATGAGAGTGTAAAGTGCCCTGTGGTCCTCTGGTGAGAGTGTAAACTGATGATTGGCATGACAGCGTTATCGTGGCTGACTTTGATTTTCCATTACAGACGATGAATGATTGTCTGTCTGTCTGAAGAACAAAGGGATGAGCACATAAGTCTTTAAAGATTTCGAAAGTCTTCCCAGCTGTCTCTGCCTGCTCCCGTGGACAGGAGATGATTAATACTGATTAATAATACATCCAGAATTAATCATTACAAGAGAATTGTTTTGCTCAGATAAGCAAACTCTTCCTACTCGAGAGTGACAGAGCCATGCGTTTTGATTGTATCTTTGAGTTGAGCGTTGCTGTGAAGCAAAAGTGTAATGATGGATATGTCTTTATCAACCTGTTTCCTGCATTGTGTTTTTATCGCTGCCATCTGCTCTGCTGAGAGTGGCAGCTGCCAGGTCTCACAAATAGCACTGCCATGTACTTTCATGTAGAACAACATATTGTTGTAATTTCTCTGATATTATGAGATGGAATAACTTTCCATGAGTTAAGGTGACATTTTGCTTGGTGCTTTGGAAGGCATATTACTGCAGCGTGTGTAGGACACACCATGTTCTTTCTGGAGCAGGCTATAAAAGCACACCCGGTTCTACTTTCAGAAATCATTGGAAAACGCTTCTTTTTCCAAAGATGTTATGAAACACCCATCTGGGACACACGTGTCGGTGCTAAGATGCAAATGAGACATACTCACTGTTAGTGTAGCTTACTGTATGTAGCCTTAGTTACCTTTGCTGGATGGAACTTTTGTAAGTCACACTATTTTAAAAATACAGTTATTTCCCTCTTTGCTTCTATTGGTTTGAATCTCCTTCCTATTTGCAAACGCGTTCCAACAGCTTCTTCAACATTAAAAGAAACAAAAAGTCTTGCTGGCAGTAAGTACTCCTTCTGTTGTTACAGCTGGACCCAAGGTGGGAATTTAATTTTATTTCATGAGGTGTCCAGTGTCGGCTGCTCCTCTGGGCTCTTCAGAGATTGGAGAGAGATGTCTTCAGCATGGGCTTTTTCATAGCCTGATAGATACGTCATATCCTGAGATAGGATAGTAATGGCGGACAAGCAAGTGGAATAAATTATTCTCTGTGGGTGTCTGTTTCTCTCCTCAGGCTATAGAAGGAGGCTAAAAGACTAACTTAGATGACCTCCTTGCTTTTCAGGCAGATAAATGTAGGTGAGGTGAATCACATACTGAACATATGCCAAGGCATCCTCTTGTTCTGTGCATCTGCTTGTGCATTAAGTGTCGCAAAATATTTGGTATAATCCATCTGCACAGAGATGTGTCTGCTGTCTTAAAAGTAAAGGGATACATCCTTTTTTACATATTTAACTCATTTTTTTTTGGACCAAGATGACCAGAAACCACGCCAGAGAAAAGCCTCTTGGCATCTAAGTGAGGCTGTATACTCTAGAAATACTGGGAAGGTTGCATTTTGCTCCAGTAGAGCATTCCAAGAGCTGGTAAAGGCTCCTGGCATCATCCTGATCTTGAGCTTATATCGGACCACCTTTTTATCCTAAGGGTAAGAAAGTCCTTTTTATAAACTACTCTTTATATTATGCATGTATACCTTTGAGAAGAAGAATATATATGTAAACACTTTTTCCCCTCCTCCCAAGATTTACTACACCCATTGGAAGCTTCTGTTTGATTTATCCTCCAGACCAGGGCTATAAATGCTGCATGAATTTGTTTTTGTACTCTGTTTTAAGTATATTTAGAAGCGTACAGTTATTTGTGATCATACATCACATTCTTATTAATGAGCACAGTATAATTATCGGTCGTATTGACTTTTGTTTCTCTGGATGTTTTAAAAAGATATTTAAAAGGCTTTGCTGGAGTTTGCATCTGCTTCAGAAATTAGATTTAGTCTGTGATTTTATTACCCTTTTTATTTAATTTATCTTAACTGTTGCTTTCAAGCTGTGAACCAGCTGTTGACTTAGAAAAAAAAACATTGTTCAATTTGAAAGGAGCATTTTAAAGCTTAATGTAATGGCTGTAAGTAATCACTACAGCAATTATATTCTATGGTGTTGTGCGTCACTATAATAATACTGGAGGTTGTGAGAAAATGCAGGAGAGAAACACATCAAGCTCAGACTTTTCAGTGTTGCCTGCGATGCCTGCTGCCTCTCTGCTTTGTATGTAGTTTGGTGCCACTTGGCTTGAAGCATAGCAGAAAAACTGAAGCTCCACTCTGTTGTGGTGCTGTGTGTGCCCAGCAGGAAACAGGAGGCTTTTTCTTAGCCTTGTTCTCTGTCATTCTTTTCAAATTGGAAGTATTTTTTTCTTTCTCCATACTGGCAGACTGTAGATAGATGCTAGCTGCAGTGGCAGCAATGCCTGCTGCTCTGCTGCCTCCTCCTGACTAGATCCAAGATTTTGTATGTGACACTGAGTGGAATTTGGGTTTTGGCTCTTCTGGAGCAACACTAAATCCACCTTGCATGGTGCGAGTGGTAGCAAAGCTCTTCATGGAACATCCAGAGGGTCTGGCCAGAGCTGAAGTTCTTGGCATCTTGCAGACTCAGGTCACATTGCTATTTGCTCTGAAAATGAGTAGCTACTTGCCAAGGTGAGGAGAAATAATAGAAAAAGTTCCGGTTTTGTTTTCACCCATGCAATGGAAAGAGATATCCTCCATTTGTGAGCTCTCTGGTTCAAGCCAGCTGGGCCTGCTGGGAAACTATCTGGTCCACTGTGGAGAAGATAACAGAAGCAGCATGCAGTCAGTACCCCTTTGTGTTGTAACAAACCATGAAAGTGCTGTGCAGATTCCTCTGCCCTGGAAATTCTCCCTGTGGTGATTTAAAAGGAAATGTAATATGCATCATCGTTGGAGTGGGCTGCATTTCTCAGTGAGTGACCTCACTTTGTTTTCCACACAGCTTGTGTTTGGAAACTGCAGACTGTGGTGATGCTCTAAAAAGGTGGTCTCCCAGATTGCACAATGGTGCAGTGCCTTGCCCTTCCTCTGCTTTTGGCACTGTGTTTTACACGCAAATTCAAATCACCTGCTGGGCTAAGCCATCAGTTCCAGTTAACAGCTTTGTGAAGTAATAGTGCAGCAGGGGAAGACCCAGTAGGAAGGCTTTGGCTGAGCAATGTACTAAACCTTGCTGAATTCACTTTGTAGTGAGACTTTGGCAGAAGGATCTTATGACTGCAAGACCTGAGTCAATGCAATAACAGTAACAAGCAGGGCAAGTGTGCAGGGAGCTGCAGGCTTGGAACCTGGGACAGAATGGGAGACCAGGCACGCTACTGAAGCAAAATCACTGGTGATAACAGTGCTGAGGAAGGATAGATGACACATTTGGTAGCTGGTTTTCTGATGGTACTTGCAATGGATGGTAGTAATGGTGATACAGTTGGGATGATCCTCCAAGAGCTAGTCCTGATTTGGTACTGGTAACACTTGGCTAGAATGACCTGTGCTTTACCTTAGAAAAAAGCAAGATTACCACATGAGTGTAAACATGTATCTGCATGAGTGTAGTACACATCTGCATGGCATCAGCAGCAAAATGAACTTCGAAGTAGTTTCCCATTCTTCTGTCTATATGTGGCTCACAGGAAAATGAAAGCACTGATAGAGACCCAAGCAATCTTAAGAGATCAGGTGTTTCCTTTCCCAGTGTGTGGTAGAAGCTGAGGTGATGACCATGGAGTTGGCTCAAAGAGGTAGGGACAGAATTCTGATTGTTGTGACAAGGCCAATATGCCTCATGAATTACATCATATTATTTGACATTAAAACATATTTATATAATATATTAATTAATTGTAATTAATTAGCAATTACAATATATAATCTATATTATTATTATATTACATATCATAAATGTATAAACTAAACATTCAGTGAAGCTCACTGCTAGGAGCTTCACACAACAGCATGCCCTGGAAAGTTAAAAGCATATCCAGCATCCCAAGGTATTTTTAATGTGGTAGAATGAAATTCTTTGGGTGCAGCAAATGAAGCCCATAAAGTGTAATGCGCTGTGAAATCACAAAGCTCCACTTTCAACAGATGGAAAAAAACAACTTTAATACAAGAGCAAAAATTGATAGACTCCGTCATAATCCAAATATCAGATTACACTTTAACAGTGGCCATTACTGTCTGCAGAGTGTATTTCAGTTGTTACATGCACTTGCTGCTTTGTCACTGTACAGAATTTAAGGTGATGAATACTATATTCTTCTGTCTTCTTCACTCTAAGAAGTCAGACAAAGTCGGTGACAAACGGCTCCCAGGTTACACATGCTGCTTCTGACTACTGTCTGCTGCACCTGTTCAGCTATTCTGAGCATGGAACCAAACCCCTTTAGCTTTAATGCTGCGTTAAGGAGTCCCTGTGCTGGGGGATGTTGGGAGCTGCGCGAGTGGACAGAGATGAGCTGCCCGTCGCCAGCGGCAGAACTGCAGATTGGAATGCTACAGCCAGAAAGCTTCCCTGTGCCCTTAGAGAAAGGAACATTACCATGAGCACAATAAAGAGCTCATGTTCTCCTCATTGTGCTGCATCTGACTGTTCTGATATGCAGGGAGGAGCAGAGGTACCTATTCCAGCTGTCTCAGTGTGGTTTCAGGCAGCATTTCTTGGGAACAATTGGCTGTATACCCAGGAGATGTAAATGCTAGTATATGGGAAAGGTCCCTGTTAATTAGTCATTGTAACTTCGCTAGGGAAAACCTGGATACAGCATGGGTCTTGTTCTTTTTGGAATGCACAAAGTCAGAAGCATGTGATGCACCAAAGACGTAAGACTTCTGCAGAGAAAGGTGACGTCTCATAAATCTCTTGGAGGTTTCTGAAGGAGGCAGCAAACCTAGGACAGAAAAATGGATTTATATATCCTGCTTGGATTTCCAAAAAAGAATTCAAGAAGGTCCCTGGTCAAAGACTTCTAAATAAAGTAAGCAGCTATGGGTACAAGAGGACAGGTTCCCAGATGGACACGCAGCTCAAAAAGCATGGGAGTAAATGGTCAGTTTTCACAGCAGGGGGAGGTCACCAGCTGAATCCTGTGGGGATCTGGGCTTCAGCTGTTTGACATACTCAGGCACAGTCTGGAGAAAAGGCTGCACAATGACTGCATGTTTGCTGACAATACTCAGCTATTCAAGGCAGTAGAAATAAGAGTTGAATGCAAAGAGCCGTGGAAATCCATCTGTGTAGCGAGTGGCTGATCTGATGTGATTCAGTGTAGATAAACATAAAGTGATGAACAGAAGGAAAAACAGTGCTAATTTTATGTGTACAGTAATGAGTACAGCAGAGATTGTTAAGTAACGAGGGAGACTTAGGGTTCTAAAATGTACTTATGTTGCAGCGCTGGCCTAGCATTCAGTAATAATCCAAAATGTAAGTGATGTGCCAGGTCAAAGAGAAGAAGCAGAGCAGGCAACATGGTTATGTCCTAGCATAAATTGCAGGTGTTGCACACCTTGAGTACTCTACGCTGTGCTGATCCTCCTTTTCAGAAAGCAAAGAGCAGAACTAGAAAATGTCAGACGAGTGACAAAGATGATCACACATCAGGAATGCTTTCTTTTGGGGAAAGCTTTGCTTGGAAAAGGGACAGTTAAGAGAAATATACGTGTATAATATCACATGGGATAGGAAGAATGAGGAAGGAATGATTGTTAAGTGCCTCTGTTTATGAAGAAGCTTGGGTGAAAGGAAGGACACAACAACACATCAAATTCAAAGCTGAAAGAAAAGGGAGGTATTTTTCCACATTGTACACAGTGCAGCTGTGGAACTCCTTGCTATGAGGTTGTTGTAAAAACTAAAATAGTGGGAGAAAAATCCTTCTGTGAACACTAAATAACAATGACCCATCTCAGGTCATCTGACCCTCTGCCTCAGAAAGCTCCAAAGCTGTATGCACTTTGCTAGAGGCTGGGGATGCACAATGTGCTATGTGCTTTTCTAACTCTTATGTTCTTCTGTTGGCTGTTATAAAACCAGGATATTGAGCTGGTGGACTTTAGCCTTGAACTCTTGTGACCACTCTTGTATGTGGGTATTGTCCTAAATTGGACATAACTTAGGTAAGAATTTGCATATGACATTTAGGTCCAGTATTTTTTACCATTGCTTTATTTTACTCTAATTTTTACCTCTGACTCTTTGGAGATCACTGCAGACTTAGGCTGTGTTGTGTTTGGTGCTTGCAGTGAAGGTCGTGTTGCCAGCAGCGGAAGCCAGATCTAAAGAAAAGAGACAAGTGCCTTCTTGTATGGATGTCTGATTCCACTGGAAATCAGGAACTGAACCCCTGATCTGGTGAGTTTTGAGGACTGAGGAAGAAAGGGGAAGAAGAGGCTCTGTCAGCATCTGGGATCTGTTCTGAGTTCTCTGTGAGACAATCACTGGGCACTGGGAATATTTATGTACACCTCTCTGGGGTGGATGCTGATCTAAGCCTATGTGATTTTGGAGAGTACTCCTAATACTCGTGCAAAGGAGTAAAAATCATAGAATCACAGAGTGGGTTGGGCTGGGTTGGGTTGGGAAGGACCTTACTGTCCTCCCAGCCCCACTCCCTGCTGTGTGCTGGCTGTCCCCCCCAAATCAGGCAGCTCACAGCCCGTCCATGGCCTTGGGCACCTCCAGGAATGGGGCACCCACTGCTCTGAGTGGCAGTACCACTGCCTTACCACCTCTGAGTAAAGAATTTCCTCCTCACATCTGATCTAAATCACCCATCTTTCAGTTTAAAGCCATTCTCCCTTGTTCTATCACTATCAGAACATGTACAGAGTAGGTCCCCCTCCTGTTAATAAGCTCTCCTTGAGTACTGGAGGGCCACAATGAGGTCTCCCTGGAGCCTGGCTAGCACTGAAGAACCCAGATGGTCAGGAGGTTGTGACACTTCTAGATGGAAATATTCAGTGGGTTAATGGGGCACTGACTCCAGCCCCTACCGTTCCCATTCCTTTGCATGCTTTGTTGCTCTCTGAAGTGCAAGAATCATGGGGGTAAGTTCAGGGCTTCCTCCTGCTTCACAGCCCTGTTGCTGTCAGGATGGAGCCAGCTTTCCAGCTTTTCCTCAGCAGGAATCTTCCCATTTACATGCCTCGGAAATAATTCCTGTGAATTTAATTAATCACAGTTTACATGGTAATAACCATTGAAATATTTTTCATGGGTAAATAATGTACATCTCCTGCTGTGGAGGGATCTGCTGGTTCCAACACTCAATTATTGCATAATCTACTTCCCATTAAGTGATCATAGAATGAGACCAAAGGAAACCAACAGCAGAGGGAATAATTAGCAGCTACTTTGTGTCCAGGGCAGGACAGGTCTTGATGCTCCTTAGGAGCCCAAGCAGTTCAGGACAGTGTGGTTTTTTGGTACTACAGAGGGAGTGTCCAGCTGGCAGCACACTGCTGTGCACAGGGACCTGAGCTCACCCGGTACAGGAGGGCTTCAACACAGAGAGGCTCCACATGAGTGAGGCTGCTCAGCCTCTGCTACCTGACCGAGTTCTCCCTGTATGTCTGGCTGTAAGCTGTACTGTGAGGGGGCTGGGAATGCCAGGCTGCAAGGTTTTGTATGTCTGCAACAGAGCAGGGCTGGGCATGGACAGGATGTTATGTACCTGGTGCTGGGAGTTATCAGCCCCACACTGATGCTGCAGCAAGACAATTATTTTGCTGAAGTGGTCCAGGAACCATCTGCTTAGGGCAGGCCTGGTGTATAGCCTTTGGAAAGGTGCAATGCCAGCCCATTTAGTAGCCACAGACGGTGTCACAACATGCACTGGGAGAACTGCTCCAAAACGAGGTGATGTCTGGCTGAGTCCTGGCCCCTCACTGTGACTGTTCTGAACACCAGTGTACTTTTCCCAATTTGTTTCCTTTTCCTCCCTCGTCTTTGCTGGTTTTACTTTTATTTAGTGTTGTATTCTATGTTGTAATTACTTCTTTAATCTATAATGTTGCTGCTTGCCTGACTCCCCCAGCTCCTGGATGCCTTGAGGACCAGCACTGTAAACAAGTCATGGTGTCTCTCAATAGCAAGGCTCTGGCTGAAATAACTCCCTAAATAAATAAAAGGCAAATTAGATATTGGAAAAGAACTTTAAATAACATCTGAATTCCTAGGGAGCTACATCTTACATCTCTGTTAGGGACAAATGGGTTCAACATAAGCAATACTTCCCTGGAATGAAAAATAAAGAAATGCAGCTCACCAGCCTCTACAGGCTGGAACGAGAATAGACTTTGGTGATAAAAAAAAGCAAAATGCAAAGATGTCCCTGGGTGGCAGATGGGAGCAAAAGATTTAAACATCATTGGACTATAAGCACTATCTCTGAAATGTGCCTTAGCTTGCCTCCAGATATCTGCTTTGGATATGACAGGTCTAGCTTTTTCTCTGGTGTAATGGGAAGAAGCTTAAAGTCCTTCACTGAGGTAGCATTACTGGGAGCTCTTTGCAGTACGTGGTAGACTGTGACCTTCCCAGATAGAGCTGCGCCTTTCAAACACACACTTGTGCTGAATTCCAAACTGATTAATGAAACATAACTAGTTGAAATTCTCTAAATGGCTTTCTTTCTGGTCTTTCCTCATACTGATGTAATGCTAAAATCTTCCCTTATTCCCACTTCACATGACCTATTCATGCTTGCCTTTTGATTGTTGTGTGTGTTGTCTGATACTCACCCCTTCCCCATACCTACTTCAGGTGTTTATGACTGGACAAGGCCCAGACAAGTGTGTGTATTTGCTCCTGGTGTCCTTCCTCTCCTCTGCATGAGTTGCCCATCCTTTTGGTTCTGACACAACATATTCCTGTCATTGGGTGGACAAACTGGCTTGCTTTGTTACTTCCTGAGCAATAAAGTCCTCTGTCAAAGTAGAACCCTTCAGTGCCAAGTCTGTGACTGTGGTCAAGCAGCCGAGCTCACGATGACGTGAGTGAGACAGCCTGTGCCATCAGGGAACGTGCTGATATGTGCTGTGTGTGCTGCATCAGATCTTGAAGCACGGACTAATGCTTTTGCTGTTCTTCTCTCATTTGTTCTGCACTTCCCAGTTACTGACAAAAAGCATAGCTACTGCTATCATTGCCTCACTCTTCAACTTCCTTTGCTTCTCCTAGGCGTGTGTCCTTCCTGAAGAAAAGCTGATTCTGTTTCCTATGAGCCTGGGTCAAGTATCAGAGCATTTGGTGCAGTAGGGAAAGCTCTTCCTTTAGAGGGGCACTGTCTTTATCTTGTGCTACTCAGACCAGTGACCTAAAAACCTCTGCAGGGCTCAGCAACATGAGTGGTTTTGCTCCTCTTCTGCTGAGAGCACTCCGTGGGCCCCTTATCAATGTGCTGTACTGTGCACACTGGAGCGAACGGGGGAAGTGATTTCAGTAGCTTGTTAAGGAGTAAGTTGGGTAGATGCTCCTAATGCTCTGCCTTGTTTATCTTCAGATAGAGATAACATTTTTCTTCTCTGCTAAAATGAAGTTCTTGATGGGCCTGTTTATGAAAATCAGCCTAAATTCTCTACCCAGCAGGGTTGCGCTGAACCCTGGTAATGAATTAAGAGCAGCTCCTGAAGAGGGCAGCATGGGTTAGCTGATGCTCCTTCCGTGGAATTGTACTTTGTATTCTAGCCATGTCTAAGGCAGGGCCGGTGAAATGTAGAAGAGCATTGGAGGAATTGGTACTAAAACTCTTGGCTCTGTGATAAGATGCCTGGACTGTGCAGACGGTGTTATCCCCATTCCTGTTACCGTAGGAGAATATGCCGCTCACCAGTAGTTGTGCTTTCTTGCCATGGGCTGTCTGACATGAAAATGAGTGGTGCTGGTGTGACCTGCCTGCAGAACGGTCCCTCTCTGTTGTCCAGCGGAGTGCACAGGCGCAGAAGAGAGCACGTAGGAAAGCCCAGCTCTTCACTTCTGCTTAAATCGACCTACGTATCAGGTGGATTTGATGATTCTAGAGTTAATTGTTGAGCACTGATGTAGTAATCAGCTTCTGTGGAATGTGTACAAGATAACAAAATGAAAATGCAAAGGCCTTAAATCATGGAACTTGCACAGTGGTGAGGTATGAAGTGCTTTTCACTAAAAGGAAGACATTGGGAGACCCAAGGGAAAGGATCAGCTTAGTTAACGAGTCCTGGGACTTCGGTGTCTACAAGTAATGAATGAAAAGATTTTTTTCTTCAAAGCAGAAACTAGGATGGCGAAAGCATACACGAGGTCTGGAAGATCATGTGGAAGTATTTGTGACATTTACATTAATGCCAGATGAATAATGAGGATTAATGTTCGTGGGAGCAATACAAGTGGATATCACGATGATTAGGCTATTATTATAATGAGTTTTCAGGGGAGGATGATGACAAATGATTTATTCACTATGCAGTGATTTCTTCAGTGTATCCAGATGATAAGCAACTCGGGCACTTGTCTGCAAGAATTTGGGATGTTTTCTTATTCCTGAAGTTGGCCAGTTAGTCAAAGATAGAGGACAGGAAGGGGGAGAGCACTGGGTAAAGGAAAAGGATGCTGTTTTTTCATTCCTTAACTAGTGGGAGAAAGCTGTTATGAACCTGGCAGCCTCACTGAGAAAAGTGAGGAGAGATCTGTCTGGAGATGTGATATAGGGACAGTTTTACAAGCACCAAAATTCTCTCAGGCAGTAAGGTGTGACTGCTGCTTCATCACCAAGCTTTGCCTTTCTGCTGTTCAAGCACCAGCAGCTGTTTTCTATTCTGGTTCTTGGAACAAAAACTTCCAATGGTAAGGACAGTTTCCCACACAGTATATGTGTACAATATTTGGCTACAGGAGGCCATAACTGTAGTGTGCAAGGAGTCACTGTTGTGTGTGATAGAGATTGCAGAAAAAAAGGAGGAGCCAGGTAAGAAAAAGCAGTTGCCATTCTCCATGCATAGCATTTTACCCTTTGCCATTTTTTCCTGTCCTTCTAAGCACTGAGTGTAATTGTTGCTATCTATGATGGTTGGTCACTTCTCCATAGATTTTCTCCCACGTCTGTAGGCTGACAAGTGCTAAGGAGTTCTGGTGTTCTTGTGCAAAGCCTGAGGTGACATCAGCTCTTCAGAACTGACAGCAGAGAACAGGGAAACTACCCAGTATCTCGCTGAGAATGCAAAAATGATGCAGCATTTGAAGCTCTCATTGTAGATAATGAAGCTCTTTTATTGGCTTATTGATAGAGTGACCAGGCCAACAGCTATAGAAATTCTTTTTTTCTCCTTTCTCCTCTTCTACTGAATGATATTTGGATCCTTTTCAGATATTTTGTGCTTTAGAAGCTATGTGTGTACCTGCTTCCTATCTGCAGCCTCATTAGTTAACTAAACAACTTTCTACCTTTGATGCCTTCCTTGGGAAAGGTGAGGCAGCATCACTTTTTAAAAGTGAAATCAAATGCTTGGTAATACCAGTAATTTTCATTATGAGCCAAAAAATGAAAATAAGTTCAGAATGGTTTCATTATGGATATTTCAGCTCCTTCCCTCTCAGCCAGGACTGTCTGCTTGTCCCATCTGCTGTGTGCTTTGCATGCTTACACCTGGGAAGCTAGTAAATGGGCGAGTGCTACAAAACCTGTGCAAGCCCTGTTCTCTCAAATTCCTGCAGCAAGCTAAAGCCGAATAGTGAGTTAAAGAGACAACTCTGACAATGCTGCTTAAAAATGCAGTTTCATGTGAGTTTCAACTGTACCTGTTTTGGGGTACAATGAAATCCAAGGCATCATCTTTCAGGTGACAAAGTCCTGTGTGTCCTTTTATTTTCAAATTGAGAAATGAGTTTGGAACAAGTTTCCAGATAACAGTCACCAAAAAAAATTCCTGGGATTTTTGCATAGTTTTGGCAATCCATGAGCGGGAGCAGTACCGTGTCACAGCACATAGCCCTGTGCTTTGCACCAGGTTAGCAGGCTCTTTTTTTTCCTGTGGACATACTGTCATTACTTTCCTATCATCATAATCCTCTATCCTCAGATGACAATGTTGGTTTACCAGAGCTCTGTCCAGAAAAGATGCTGTGTTCAGACTGCAGTCTGGCAGAGAGGTACTGTCCTCAGCCAGCAACGATGGTGTCCCCAGGCACACCTCCAACCAGGAACTGATGACAGATATAGGAGAACAGAGCATGAGGGGATGGGACAGGAGTGACCTTGTGCTGGCTGTGCTTGTTTCTGTGAATTCAGAGCAATCTAGAGGAAGAGTTGGTCTGGAAGTACGAAACCGGAAATGTATGTTTCTGGGCAGAAATACCTAGGGTTAATATGTTATCAGTCTTATACCAGAGAGCTGTATTACATGCCATTCAGATGCACAAACATATTTTTGTGAGAAACGTCCCCTGTCAGTGCTTCTGTTTTATTTTAAATAACCCAAATCATGAAGGGCAGCTGGTAATCCACATTAAAGCAAGACTCTACAGTGCTACATTGCTGCTTGAATGCTTAAATACCCCGGAGGTTTCTGTGTGGTTTTGTTCAGGTGACTGTGTGATCCTTACGTGCAGCTCTAAGGGTCTCTGGGCCTGGTCCAGAATGCAAGCCAGACTTGATTAATATAATTATTTGTGTTCCGATCTTACTCTGATGCTTGAATTCATCTCTTTTTAAAACTTTGATGACAGTTTTCAAATAGCTTCCTGGTAGGCAAGCGTTGGTTTGGAAAGTAACTCCTGGTACAAGGAGAGCTTCTGTGTGAGGTGCTTGTCTTGAGTGGGAGCACATCTGCTACAACCAGTGAGTTTGTGGGCAGACAACAGTTGGTCTTCTCAGGTTTGTGGTTTGATAATGTTCTGTCAGAGAGAGATTGTCCTGCCTCTTTCCTAGTGCTTCCTGATCTATATCACTGCACTGCAGAATGAAATGCCTGAGTCAGTTCTGGATTAACTTGGGCTTTCCTTCATACTGGAATACAGGTTAGCCATAGATCTCTGCTGGGGAAATGAAGTGGAGCACCCTGGAGGCAGATAACTGGGAACTTTTAGTGTCATCCTGCTGAAGCAACTTGACACCAGCAGCAGAACAATATGCTGCATTCAGATCACACATTTTGTTTTGCAAACAGAATAAGGAGGAGAGGCTCTGCAGCCAGCACAGCAGGTCAGGACCCCTTTGGCTGGGCAGCCACATGCATCTCCTAAGAGACAGGAGTAGTAAAGGCCATGGTTCTGATTTTAATGGCTGTGTGAGGCAGGGAGGCAAAGTGAGACTGTCCTGACAGTGAACAGTGAATGTCCTTGCTATGTGTAATTGGCTTGTAGCTCCGAAGAGCCTCTTCTGTTCCCTACTCTCATCTGTCCTTGACTCCTGATCCTTGTGTCTGCCCTTGCTGGCCTCCTGCTTTTGTTCTGTTTCTGAGTTAATCATTCTTTGTCTTCTGTCTCTTGATCCTGCCATGTAAAACATTGGCTGTATATAATAAAATCAATGAAATTTCTACTTAGACATTACATGTCTGACCAAACAGTGGAGTCTGAGTAAGGCAAAGACAGCCCATAATTAACCTCTTACAGACGTGCAGAAGGGTTGTCTCACTGCACAAGGGCATGCTCTCTCCAGACAGGCTGGCTCCCTGGCTCTTGCCTTGGCTTGCAGGAGCCACTGAATTTTGTTGGTTGGAAGTCTTTCTTTGTCTCTTTGTAAGGAGGAGCACAGCAACAACTTTTGTTTGGTGTCAGCTGGCAGTTTTAAGCCAGAATACAGAGCAAGTTTTTCCAGGTGTCCTCAGGAAGAGGCTGAGTTTAGCAGCTTAAGCCACGCACTTTTCAGAATCAAACTGATTTTCTCCTGCAAGCTCTATGCCTCCCCGTGGAGTCCCCACAGTGCCTACAGACCCATGTGACTTTGTAGGTTGAAGTTCTTAATCTGCTTTCTGTCCCTTGTTATCTTCTAGCAAGTTTTTCTGTAGCTACAGCATTACAGTAAGATAATTGAAGCACTTATTGGCTCCTGATACAAAAATGAGTCTTTGCATGCCAATTTTTTTTTCTGATACAGAAGCTTTAAGAATTTATTAACCATTAACATTGCATGCAGTCAAAACATAACACTTTTTCCACTATTTAGATGTTTGAATTTATTAAATTTGACTTTCCAGAAGTGGTTGCCAGTAGCATAATGAAACAGTTAACTAAATATATGAATGCAGCTTACTTCAGTGTAATTAGAGACCTATAAGGTACATTTTAGTAAATTGAAAATGTTAATTAAGGCCCACATGCTTGTACATTTTCAGTTTTGTAACATTAGCTGTGGTGCTGGAGTGCTGAGACAAGGGCTAGCCATCAATGTGCTCTTGGAGCAAACCAAGCCATCACACCTGTTTTGCTGGCATTGGTGGGCCAAGCTGTGCTTTAACATAGCTAATAAAGTATGAGGTGGTTTAAGCTGTGCAGCTTGCAAGCACTTTGTAATGCTGAAGAACTGCTGCTTGAGTGGGAAGATGAATCCACATGGTTGGTGCAAGCACCAGAAGCTCCTGGTGCAGAATGGGCTGCAGTTGTGACTGGCTGGGGCAGTGATGAGGAGGCTGATGGCACAGTGGCTTGGGTGCTTTCCTGCAACTTGAACAATTCAGCTGTGCTGCACCAGGCCTTGTGCTCAGGTGAGGCTGAGAACATAGGTTATTGTGGAGAGGGAAGGGAGCGAGCGGGACAGTGAGATCATGGACATCAGGTGTCCCTGCCCCACAAGACAGATGAGTGTGTATGTCGTTCTGTCCTTCCAGTGTGTGGCTAATGCAGCTCAGGAAAACAGAGGCAATGAAATGATGATGAGAGAAAAAGGAAGGAAACGTGGAAATTTTTTTATTCTATTTATTCCTAGAGAATTAATTCTAACAAGTGAAAAATACTGAGTCTTTCTGGTTTAGACTGTGATGCTTCTTTTACAGCACTGCAGCCTTTTTGCCAGTTGAATCAGCTCTGTTTCTGTGCCAACCTTGGTGAGCAGATTTTGAGGGGAAGCGCTCATCTCTAAGGCAAATGAGTGCACAGGAAGACTCAGAACAGAGAAACTCAGGCAAGACAAATCCAGAGGAGACCAATAGGGAGATGTTTGTATAGTTGCAGTAGCTATCCCTGAGACAAGAGATGGAGGAATGTGATGCAACTCAGCAATCAGTGTCTGCACAGTAGGGCTGTTGGTCTCTCCAGAAGGTGCTTCAGCAGAGCCATGGGCTCTATGGTATGTGCAGGATTCTAGCTTGGGGAGGCAGAATCTATTATTTCTTCTGTAGGCATAATAAGCACTTCCTAAAATACAGATTTAATGTAGTCTCCATGAAAAACATCCACTCCCGTTACAGCATGCATGGAAGAGTAAACTATCCCCATCTGTGGCAGGTCAGCCACACAGTGGGTATCCAGGCTGCCAGTATACCCTGCCCGTGCCCTTAGGAGAAGCAGTGCACATCTCTTTGTAGGCCATAATTCTGCACAGCGTAAACAAGGTACGTGAGAAAGCGTTCACTGAAGCATTTACTTTTCATTGACTTCTACAATCAGAATCTGTCAGTCTACTCTTTGCCTAGAGATGTTCATACTTGGAAATGCAGTGTTCTGCACTGTGTGGCATTGGCCTGGCAAACTGTTATGAACTCCTCTGCTCCAAGTGGGTTGCATTCATTTGGGACTCCAACTTTTTCCCTCTTCCTCTTCCACTGGAAAGAATATCTGTCTGTTTGCTCTGCCATAAAAAAATGGCAGCTTTTTTCTCTTCGCTGATTCCCACTTCATCACAAGCTACTGCTATTGACCATTTTGGTTTTCTTGTTTCATAGATGTTCCCCCAAAAGCTGAGGAAGCATCCAATGAGTAAGGACATTTCCCAGGAGAACAGAAATCAGCTTTTTGATGAAGTTCATGTGAAACCTTCACTCCACTGCAGCTTAACAAAGCTGTGTCGAGGCATCTTTTCAACTTTAAAAGTATGACATTTATTCGTCCAGAGCTAAGCTGACTCCCAGAATGTATGCACAAGTAGGAAGCTTATCAAGGGACATTCATTTTCTCCCAGTGGCCACGTTCCTGTGCAGTTCTGATTAAATGTGACTGTCTGAATGCAGCTAGACCAAGAGAGACACTGACTCACAGTGGCCCTCAAGAGAAACCCTCATTGCGATTGCCCCAGGTAGCAACCTATCCAGACTCAGGTTTCATGATAGAGCAGTGGAGAATCTTGGGGAGTTTCTGAGTGTTTTGCTTAGCCAGATCTGAAAACCAAGGCTTAAGTGAACACCGGGCTCCTGAATGTCAGTGACACACCACACAGGTAAAACTATTTAGAGTCCTAGATTCATGAGTTAGGTGAAACATACTACATGGCAGAGTTCAGGGTCAAGCATCATGAGCAGACTGTCAGAATGCAGCAACTGGAGACCCCAAGGCTCAGTTTCCTGGAGTGGTTCTCTGTGTACCAAGACCAAACCAGACGTTACATCACCCTCTGTTCTTTGAGCCCTTGCAATCATTGCTATTGCTTCACTGAAGGTTATAGAATGCCATCTTACACTGCTTCTGAGCTTTTCTCCTAATGAACAGGAAACCTCCAGCCTCGGGGTGAACTGGTTGCCTCCCTTTTCTGTTAGTGGAAGATTTATAAGGAGAGGTTCATATTTTAAATATGGTGCAATGACATCAATAGTAATAATTATTGCATGCATCAAAGCTTTGGAGATTAGCCACGGATCATGCATCTAAATAGCAAATGGTTATAATAGCTCTAGATGTGGAACATCAAAGTCTGAGGAAACGTTGCTCTGTTATAAAAAATACATCAGAATGATCATCCCACTCCAAGCAAAGTGCAGAACTCTAGATGTGCATGGAACAAATGCAACATATTTCATACTCATTTGGGTGTTTCAAGTAGGGGAAAAATTGATTCCACAGCTCCAATTACCAATCCACAGTAAGTAAAGACTGTATTGAAATTATAAGATTTCGTACAGTATTAGGCTTACGTTGACTCCTCCTGGTGGAAATGTATTTATAATTAGGGCCTAGAAAAGCAAGGAGTGGTATTAGGAGTTTTAATTTTTCATATGTGCCCTGGCAGAGAGAAAAGTGGCTGAGACTGCACAAAATTCTTAAAACTGGTGTTTCAAATATCCTTTTGCTGAAATGAAATGGTTTTCTTGTAGATTAAAGGAACTGCACTGCCGTTTTCTTTGTTAGGAGAAAAGTATTCCAAAGCAAGAAAAACCCAGACGTTCACCACTGAGCCTCAAAACAGCTGCTGGAATAAGAAAATGCAAAACAGTCATTTGAACAACAGAACCTCTGAACTCAGCAACTGGAATTCCCAATTACAGACATACTGCTGTTTCTCCTCCCTCAACACAGATGTTTAGCTTGATCACTCCCCCAAGCCCAGTGAGACAAACGCTGTGAAGGATGCAGAGCTATGCATGCTCCGACTGCTACATCAAAGGCCCAGCCCAGCCTGTGCCTCAGCCACCAGTCTGGAGGAAATCAGAGACCCTCATTAAAGTTTCAGAAAAACCTAACTGGTATGAGGACGGCACTCCAAAATGTATTCAGGGGAAAACAAATATTGTTTTAATGCTGTTAATAATTGATGAGTTGCCAGCAGAGATCCTCATAGCATTAAGGGAATTGAAAATTAAAGGCACAAAGACACTACTTTAAGAAAACATCTTGGTAAATAATTAATACGGAACGGGCCTATTGGAATCTGAAGAGTGTAGCTTTTAGTTTATCTTGTCAAACCTTGCTTTCTAATACCGGAGTTTCTTCCGGAATGAGAGCATGGTCATTTTCATTTCATATGGACAAAAGCTCTCATTGTTTCTGCTGCTCAACTGAAATCATTTACAGGCTTCTGTATCGGTTGTGTTGAGCTCCTAGCATCATCCTAGGTAGCACAGCTAAGCACCCAAGGATTATGGCTTTCTGAGATCTAGAGGGGAAAAAAGATGGATAATTATTTAGAAAACATAAAAGAACATGCTCCTGTGTCTGTCTCAGGGAAACTGTTTGTCAGGGTCAGATTGGATCAGAGGAAGAAACCCTGACAACGCATGCTTAGCAAAACGAGGTATAAATAGCTGTGAGAAGCGTCTTGGGATGTGTAACACTCAGGAGCAGTGACTGCTTCAGCTTTTGTGTCTCTAGAGAGATGTGTTTGCAATGGTGAGGCCAGTTGTGGGGGCTGCACCAAATAAATAATTCAGTGGCTGGCACTTTCCCCAGCATTCTTTCTGATAGGGATCTTGAGGACAACAAATAGAGCAACCCAGCACTCCACGAAGCACAAGCCCATCAGAATGACTAAAGAAAGGCTGATCAGAAAATGTATTAAAGGAAGTAAATACTGAATTTCTGCATCTCCTTCCAAAGCAGCTCCCTACCACCACAGTGTGCAGAGCTGTGAGAGCACAGTTCAGAGACATGGCTGAAGAGTTCAACTGATGCACATTTCCTGGCATGGAGAGATAACGTAGATTCAAAACAGAACAGTGAGCACTGTGTTAGCTAGCAGAGCTTCTGCTGTCTCTGAAAACCTGTTTTGCTGAAGGGCGTATGAGCTCTTAAAGTCCCAATTTATTCCAGTCTATTTCTATCTTTTAGGCTGTTGTAACGAAGCAGCTAGTAAGTCAGGCATAATTGCTGGCAGGCATTCTAATTTAGGGAACTGCACAAGAGTATCCACAGAACTATATTTATCATTCCATTCCTTTAAATAAAGCAAAAGTGAATGTGGTTTCTTCATTACAAATGTCTGGGAGTGTCTTACATGCGAAGGGCCTGTTGAGATTGATGGAATTCATAAACACCCTTTATTTACTACAACAAAGTTAATAATTAAGCAGAAGAGAGAACATCCACGAATGCTGTTATAAAATAATTCTTGCCCTGGTTCCAAGCAAAAATTTAAATGTAAATTAGTGATTGAGAACACGAAGATGATCCGCTGTAACCATAAAGAGAAGTTCATGTTCTCCATTCTGGATGAAGTAAATACAGTGGTCTGACATTGCCTCAACACGCTGCTGAGTGCAAAACCACCCAGATCCCAGTGCTCTGTCTCACACAGCTGCTCCTTTTACCATCTCCCCATGCAGGAACAACGTTCATGGCAGCTGCCCCATGCTCTGTCCTTTCGCCTCTTTTCCTGCCCCATCTCCCTCTTGCTCCTCGGCCTTCCTGCTCAGAGGTTGGCAGGATGAACTCTCCTGCATCCCACACTGCCCTCTTGTTACTTAAAGATGCTGACTCTGGGAGCTCCATCTCCATCAGGCAGAGCTGAGAGATGGTCTGAGCCGACTGAGCAGAGCAGTGAAACAAGCCAGTTATCTCGATCAGAAGCAAAGTCAAGGAGTGATTGGTTGCCTGAACTTACATTCCAATTATCTGTGCTGAGTGGCTTCTGTACATCATTGCCCATTTTTCTGAGTGTTTTTATTTAAGCTGATAATGGAAAATGAATAAAGCTTTAGTTCTGCTCTGATTTTAACACTCATGGAAAATATCTGAAGATGAGCATTTTTGTGTTCAAAACAGTTATGATTAATATTTAATTTGCTGGCATCCAGCAAAGGGATTAGTTTTCCTCTAATATTGCTCAACTTTGTAATTACAAGAACTGTCTTCTCCTGGTTTATACCTGATGTCCCAACATCACTGTGACCGCAGTCTCACCGAGCTGAGGTTACCATCATCTGAAAGCTCTGCTCTTGGGAAGAGGTACAGGCTGGGACCTGTTCCACATCTCCAGAGGACAGAGGAGATCTGCCACTGGTTGCATTTAAATGGTAAAGTGCAGCCATGTCATGGCTCCAGGATGAGAGACATGTGCTTGCTGCTGCAAGTCCTCCTTGGACTTGCTAACCTTAGCCTGGGGAGGGGCAGAGCTAACAGGTACAGGAAGCAGTGATGCTCTGCTGAGGATCAGGAGACTCTTTCAGAGGTCTGAAGGAGATGCTGAAAGGCCTCCAGCACCATCGTGGAGGCAGTCTGGAAGAAAGCGTGGTGTGGTGGTCAGCCAGCTCAGGGCCTCTGTTTGGCCACAGCTGTGAGCAGATACCAGTTCTGGGGTCAGGCTGCCCTTCCTCTTTCAGCCTGATACCTGATAATTTCACTGGTGTCTTGTGATTCCTGTGCTGTGAACACAGGCAAGTGCACGTAAAGTGTGCTCTGGTGATCCCTCCTGCTGGGGATTGTCCTCCTTCCTGGCTGCAACTTTAGATGAGGCATCTGAGTTTTGTTGCACGCTGCCGAGGAGGGTGCAGGACTCCGCCTCGCAGGGAAATGGAAGTAAATGGCCGATTCACACCCATTCTTTCTAGGACTGAGCTCCCAATGCTTCCTTCACAAATAGAGCTAAAATCTGTGACTCAGTTGTCCAAGTGATTAAGCCTTCCTATTTGCAAAATTAAGTCTCCTTGCTCAGGGAGCAGCTACAGCTTAGAATCAAATTCAGCCTTTAGAATTAACCCATCTGTAACGTCCATTAAATCTGGATTCCCCTGACCAGTCATGCAAAGTAACATCTCTTCTTAGTGCCGTATTCATCTTAGTCTGTCAGTTTTACCCAGCTCCTAAGCACTCAGTAACAGCAAGACTGTCAGGGGGTTAGTTATTCATTAGTTTTCATTCACTTCAAGAATATATTGTTGCCATAATATGGCACATTGCACTGGGAACAAACTCCCAGTGCAGACAGGGCTTAGGGCCATTTTTCAAACGCTTCTGTTAATGCGTACCTTGTTTGAAGGGAAAAGGTCCTGTTGGAACTTCATTTTAAACATTACTTTGACAGAGCTTAGTGGGCAGTTTTCATGTCCTCTGATAGCTGGGGGAGAAATGGCAACAGGGATGCAAATTGCTAATCCATAGGGCTGTGGGGTCAGTGCTTGATTTTGAGTTCTCATTTGAGCACCTAAAGCCAATCAAGTCAACCTCATCAAAATCCACCTGCTCAGCAGCTGACTACAATAGCTGCTGGCTACTTAGCCTCCATTCCATGGCTATCACCAGAAAGCCCAGGCTGAAACAAAGTTAGCAGTGATGAAAACAGCATGAGTATCACCTGTGAACTGAGGATAAATAATAAGGCAAGACAAACACAAGCCACGAAGTGGGTAATTAAAACTACAGTACCAAGGGATGCTTCTAAATGAAAAACGTAATCTTCATGGTGAAATTGCAGAATGATGCTTCTCAGCATGTTAATTCTGCCCAAATTAGAGCTGCTTAAAAAGAAGTGGTGACATCCCCAGCCATGTGCCTGCTCTTCCAGCTGTGAGCAGCTTGGTGGATGCCATTTTGTTGGGTTATTCCTTCACGTTTTGAAGCAGGGAGAATTACTGAAGCCGATGAGAATCAGAATCTTTGTGGCGTTCAGCACCTTTCATGGGAAGCTTGGAGAGAAAGCACAGAAATCTTCCAGGAGATAGGATCTTTCTTAATGATGTAGGATTACAGTTCGTCTGTTTAATTCAACCCAAGTCACATAATATCTTTCATTTGGACTTATTACTGGCAGAGCAGTTAGTCAGTTGGAAGCAGACCCAGGGCAGGGCATTTTGTCATTATTTTAAATTTTCTCTATCTGACAAAATTGAAGGTCTTGAAAAGACTAGAGCCATTGTAAAGGATAGAGCATCAGAGAATAGGTCACATAGTGTATTAAAGAATGAAAATTGATTCATTCTTTCCTCTGTTGAATAAGCAGCTGTACTTTGGTCCCTGTGATCCATGAAATAAGCTGTCAGGGAAATAGGAAAAGTGCCACAGTTGAACTTCACTCATTGATTCTGTTCTGATCTGAGGTGCAGTATTAAAATACATTACAGTGGGTGCAGAAGCTGCAGCAGTGGCAGCGGCTGGGCCTAGCTTGCTCCTCAGTTGTCTGCATTACTTATTATTAAATTAATCCATGCTTTACAATGCCAGGACTCATTTACTTAGGTCATCTGGGCAGAGTCAGCTAACAGAAGGAATTTCACAAAAGCAACGTTTGTTAGTTTTAAATAAACCCAGAGCTACAGAGGAGATGTGGGAGGAGTGGTTCTAACAACATCTTTTGGCCCTTCTATCTGGAGAACCAATTTTCAGGCAATTCAGATATCCTGACAGCGATCAATGTCTGAAGGTGTAGCAGAGAGTGCTGGAATGTGGGATTACTAGACAGAGCACGTCAGGCCAATTAGTGCCTCCAACTATAATATTCTGCTTAGCTGCAAAATTAAATGAAGGATGTTCATACCGCTGAATAAAAATCACACTGAGATTCATTTTTTTTTAATATAATGTAACACAACTTATCCCTTTATTTGGAAACATCTGTTCCCTCCCCACCACCCTCGCCACCATGGGCTCTTTGTGCTGTCCCAGAGTAGTGTATGGAGGGCTGTCTGGCAACTGTTTTTCCTATGTGAAGTCTGCTTCATCCACACAAAGTATCTTTTGCTTCTTCTGTGAGTTCTTACAAGTTTTATTAAATAAAATATCATTTTTGCTGCCTTTGCTTTATTTGCCTTGAAATTGTGATACATAAAGATGGATTTTTGTAATTAAGGTAGAAATGAGAAATGACCTGGTATATATAATTTAAAATGTTGAAATTATAGACACTATCTAACTTCTGCCTTAAATCACAGGAACAAACTGTTCCCCATTAGCAGCCCTAATTAAATCCATTTTTCTATGAGTCCTTGGCAAATTCCATTTTAGTAAAGCTGTATTAAGCCCTCTTTTATTTCCTCCTGCTTTGCAGAATTCTCTACTTGAGATGAATAATAGACTGAATATGGTATGTGACGGCTCTGTAGATGCTGGAGGTATAACACAATCGAGTACATTGTTCTGAAAAGCTGCCATAAGGGCCCTGTTGCAGATTTGGAAGCATCCTGACTACCAGACAGGTAGGAGTGCTGCTGTTCTGTCTCGGGGAGTTTACATGTGGCACAGCAATTGGAAATGATCACATACCAAGAGGCTGTGGAGAGTTGGAGAAGGCTTGCAGGAGGGGAGGAGAGGGGAAGTACTGAAGCAAGCAGTGTGCACACACAGATATTGCACTGCTGAGCTCCCTTCTGCTCTCTACTGTTCTGGCGTTGTCTTCTGTACTTGTGGAGGAGTGCAAAGGAAACCTTGTTTCTGCACATAGATCAAAGCCTGCCCTGGGTCACTGGTCCTATGCAGAGACCGCTTTGTTAGGGTGACTGTCATAGACCAGTTGACTCAGGAAGCAGTGTACAGAACAGAAAACCGACCTGAAATAGCCTCTCAGTTTGCAGTCCTTGTGTGTGAAGATTAACTGACTCCCACTAACATGCAGCGGTCCCAGAGCAGCAGGCATGCTCCTATCCTCAAGCGGCTCCATCATTCATTTACTGTAACAATTGGTTTCAGCCTTCGATTTCCTCTGTGGAGCGTATTGGAAAGAGAGAGGCTGAGCTGTGAACATTAATAACAGTGAATAATAACGGTACGAGTTCCACAAGCTTTAACAATCAAATGAATCAACAATCAGGCAAGCTTCATTAATAAATACTTGCTGGGTTTGGATGACAAGGGAGCTGGTGCCAGAGGTGTGTGTATCAGTTGAAAGCACTTCTCCTGTGTGATCCAACTCTCTGTCCCTTTGCTTGCGTTGAGGGTGACAGGCATGGCCCACCATGGAGGGGCCAGAGGCCAGGAGGAGGAAAGGAGCAGGCAGCCTGGGTTATGTTGCTCTGTTGGTGTCACAGGGAGGTGTGCCAGGGAGGTGGCTGCTGCTTCCTTCCCTTCCTCTGCCTCACGTGCATAAGTCACTGTGAGGTGCAGCATCCCTGTTTCACTGCATGGTAGAGGAGAGGGCTCATTACACTTGAAAAGGCGATGGAGCAGTATGTGGTGTCTCATACCTCCTAAGAACACAGGCAGGATGTGGATAAAAAAAAAATTATAATGATGTTCCACCATTTTGCTATGGATTGAGTAGTTTCTTTGCAACTCAGGGTGAAATATACCCTTTCTGAAGCCACCAGAGTAAGAGCTGTGAAAGACCTCTGAGGTTACTTTGCATTCCCCTAAGAACAGAGCGTGGGATACAGGAGAGAGCTGTCTGTCTCTCTGCTGCTTTCTTGTTGGCTGGGCTGAAGCTGGGCTGTTTTATAACCCTTTACAGAGAGAAAATTCCTGCACGTAGGGAGCAGCCTTGACCATTAAGCTTTTACTATAGCAACAGTGAAGGGAAATGCAGGCTTTGTTCAGCATGGTTTGAAATCTAGCAATTGTATTTCAGCTAAGGAGGGTTTGAGGGCCAACTACTGATGTGTTCATTCATTTCAGGAAGAGAGAATGACATCTTCTGTAATAATGATTAAAAGATCTGTTCATGTCTTTTTCAGGTTTTCCTTTTACTATAAAACCAAGAAATGTGATTTTCTCTCTGAAATTTGCAGCAAATATGTTGTCTGCCTTTTTTTTTTTTTTTTTTTTTTTGTCTGGACTGTTGGAAGTGAATTTTGTGAACTTCTGTGTTTTAAATAGCACAAACCATTTTCTAGTAGAAGACCTGTTCCAAGTTATATAATGCTAACAGAAAGGACAGTTGGTTTCAAGACAAGTCATGGAGTTCAGAGGTAAAACGGAGCTTTCTACAATTGCAAGAAGTCATACTGATGTTTATTGTGGTAGGGAACAGTGCAAGAGTTAGGCTGCCTGGCAGGAAAAGATGCTTCCCTTATGAAGGTTACTCTAGGTAGACACCTCTGTCCTATATCCATTCCAGTGGAAGACAGCAACATCCTGAGCTTTGCCAGGCACTTCAGGGCTCTTTCTGGCACTGCTTCTTGCAGGACAACAACAACTTTCCCTTATACTCTCTGCATCCTGGAGTATACCCATATATGCAAGCACATGTGTGGGCATTTGGCATTTCCTATTATTTTTGTAGTCTTCAATCAACATTTTCCTCCAGTCTCAATGGCTTCTTAACTCCTCATTAAGATTTCCTTCATGCCATCACATTCTAAGTCTGTAAGGTATTCCAATCATTGTGCACAATAGAAACATTTACTGTAAATAATTATCTTTGTTTTGTCTATTTTGTTCTGAACGTTACTACCAGATGGCAACTCTGGTCACAGGTGTTTCAGCTAGATCCTCTCTGTATGAAGCCGTGCCATTTTGCACCCGTCAGCTCACTTGATCACTCCTATTGTGCCAGTCCAGTGATGGGAGATGCAGCAGGCACACCGGACCGCAGCCTGGGAAGAGTCAGTGCTGAGGAGAATTTGACATGGTGGATTACAGCAGAGAGACTGTAGCGGACAGGAAACAGGACCGAACAGGCCAGACTGTGTCATGTGGTGGAGGGCTGACAATATTCAGCTATTTGTTGGTGAGGATCTCATCTAGTAAGATGACTGGGGTCTCCATCAACGCAGTGTTTCAGCTTGCCTCTGCAGTGCAACTCTTGCTTCCAGAATCCGTGTGCTGGAGTCACCTGGTCAGTACTGCAGAAAACGGGTCCTTCTTCCAATGTATGTGGGTCCCTGAAGGTTAACCTGCAGATACATGATTGCTGAACTGGAAGAGATCTGGGTTGTGTCTGGCCAAGGGTGTCTCAGGCTTGATAGCTTTGCAATGAGCTTTTTGTAGAGATTTAGGCAGAAATGCTACTCTATACAATATGACCTCTTCTGCTTTGGGCTGTGCTGTCTGAGCTGGGCTGCTGTGCTGGCTGCAGCTAATGTCAATGTGTAAGGTTCATCACCTCTCTCCTAAAGGAGACAGGACAAAGCTCCTGGCAGCAGAAGGCAAGGCACAGAGTCTTAGACCTGATTCACTCTGGACCTGTTGTCAGTGGCAATAGGAGCACAGATCCCAAAGGCAAGTCTTTTTCCTCCAGGAATATCTTTCAGGCAGATCCAAGAGTGACTTGAATGTGTAACGTCAGTTATAAGTGACCGACGCAGATAGGAATTATTAAATCTGTTAGCATAGAGTTGCCTTAATGAAGTGTCAAATTCTTCACAAAAGCAAATCCTATTAAAAAGACCCAAGATTGAAAGCAGAGTAGATTCTAAAATGATGGAAAAGGAAAGGAATGAGAGAACACAGTATTGATCATTCACACCAGTAATGTCTGTTTCTGTTTAGAAATATGAAAAACAGATTAATGAATTAATAATTCAGTGTCAAAAAGAGGTCCAGAAGGATTAAGTCTATTAAAGTAATGTGGCTGTGACTATAAAAACTGCAGCACCTTCTGGAGGTGAGAAGAAGACTGAGCAGTGGGAGAGGGATGAGAGGCAGTTACAATACCCCAGCAGAGACAAGTCAGGGAAGGGATATATCAGATTTTAATTCCAAGACAGTGAATGGCTATGAGGATCTGGGCTCTCGGGTCACTCAGCAGGAAGCACTGAGGTATGGGATAACCAACCAGCTGCATCCTCTGCTAGGTCAGATTTCAGGTACTGCAGCGGGGCCGTTAGCCGTGAAGGCAAGTCATAAAGAAGGCACTGCACAGACACTGCTGCATCTGGGAAGAATTTGTGTTCATGGTGAAACCTGTGCAGTGTTCTGGCTTTTCCATACTGGAGCTTTTCCTTGCTTCAGCACAAATCATCTCCCAGGAAATCAGAAAGTGCACTGCAGAACTGATATGATAGAAACTGGTAAAAGGTGTAGAAACAAGCTTCAGGAGCTCTGATGGAATGTTTTGTTTTCTGGGATAACAATTATCAGAATTTCTGAGCATACAGCATGACTATGTCTAACCAACACTCACTTTGAATCCGTGTGAGCATCTGTGCGTTTGTGCTTCTGAACAGGGGACCAGAAGTTCAGAGAGACCCATGCTTTTGTTTGAGCCTTTTCTCTTGTTGTCAATTGATTTCAGAAAGTGTCTCGCAGTCTGCAGCTCTTGGGAGAAGTATTTCTGTTGCCTGTGAATTCACTTCTAAAGCTTCAGCAATGCTTTTTCCTTTAACATTCTCAGTGTTCCAAAATGCAACCCGTGAGCTTTGTGAAGAGGGGTGATACTTTCCATCCCTACAAGTGCAGATATAATCTTGCTTGAGAGCATCTGAGCTTATTTATTATTAATCAAGGCACATGCACATGTAATTCTGACAATGCAAGAGTAACATTCACTGGTATTATTGCCTAGGGGAACACACAGGAAGCGTGTTGTTGCTCCTTCACCTGGTGCTGATTTAATGCATGACCTTAGAAACGTTACTTGACCTCCCAGTGGATCATTTTATCAAAAAACAAAATGGGCATAAGGAAAACTGTCCAATTACATGCCTGCTAGACATTTACATTCAAGTGGAAGCACAGACAAGAGATTCTGAGGGGAAATCTCAGGAATCTTGGTGTTTGAGTCACTGCTATGCATTTGGCATAAATCTGTTAGGAAAATTCAATTTAAAAATACCATATATGGCATAGAACCAGAGCACTTGTTTGCTACTGGCATTAACGTGTCGAAAGCATAAGAAGTCAATGTATTGTTGTTGTGTGGGGTACTTGTACATCTTCCCATACCATCCATGCCATGAGCTGACAGAACCATCCAGAACGTTCTACTCGTGTTAGGGTGATAACGCTTCATTTTGCGCATGCACACGCACTGTTCTCTAATTGCTGTGGGTCACTCTACATAAAGCTCTTTGAAACGTTTTCAGTAAGATCAAATAATTTTTGAAAACACGATTTACTCACGCAGGGCTTTTGTCAACACAGAACTGATCAAATATTGCATCTCTTCAACTGGTGTAGCATTCTACTGGTGAAGGTTTGTATGCCTGGCCTCCTCCTGGCTGCGTGAGCTAATGGCATTGCTCTTCACACCTTCCTGTGCACGTCCTGCAACATCTTTCTGTACGTATGATTAAAAAGCAAAATTAAATTTTGGATAAATTAATCATGTTAGCAAAATGTTTTTTTAGAACACTCTGGAGAACGTTCTGTCAGCTTGACAGATGAAGGGAATGCCAAAAAATGAATTTTGTTGACAAAATAATTTCAGGGTGTTGATAAAATGCAATTTGTCTTTAGTGTGAAAAATACCAGACTGACAAATACTATTGTCCTTAGAAGTGTTTTTCCAGCTGTCAATCAATTATTCCCCTTTTAAGGCAGCCAATGATAGTTCTTCATCTCTGAAACAGCTTTCGTAAAAGATAGTGTAAAGCTCTGAAGGACAAAATAATTAAACTTGGATTTGTTGCTTTCAAATTTAAAACAGCTTTGTTACTTTGATGAACAATGATTGGTTGCTTGCAAACTGGAAACAGGTGGTGAGCGTTTTGATGCAGATTTGACATGCATTGTAGAGAAGAGAGGGTGGGTTTGGAGCTGGGTTTCTTGAAACAGCTGTTTATTGGGAAACTTATTGTTAGACTATTTGAGTGTGATGCAGGTTCCTACAGTGCCTTTCCTGCAAGTTTCACAAGCTGTTTGAAAGCTCTTAAGAGTCTAACTTTTTCTTTCTCCTACTTTGCATTGTTTGAGAAGGTTTATGTATGTTTGGTGTGTTTTCTGCCTGCTAGCGTGAGGTGCTGTGAAGGGGAGGTTCAGGCTGGATATAAGGAAGAAGCTGTTTACGCTAAGGGTGGTGAGGCACTGGCACAGGGTGCCCAGAGAGGAGGAGGATGGTGGTGGTGGTGGTGGTGGTGGTGGTGCCGCCGCCGCCGCCGCCGCCCCCCCATCTCTGCAAACAGATTTTAGAAGAAGCTTGAACTCAAGGAGATACAACCCTGGCAATGAAACATCCCTGTCTCAACATGAGACTATTTTTTTTTCTCTATCAATACTGGCATAACTAATTGCATTAAAGCATAAATGACCTTGTTGTAACAGCTAATCTTAGTCAAATGAGTATGCCGCTCCCACAAGTCACTGCAATGACACTTAGCATAATAGCTCCTTAATATGTGGAACATCTGTTCTTCACTTTTGAAATAATCATAGAATCACAGAATGGCTTGGGTTGGAAGGGACATTAAAGTCCATGCAGTTCCAACCTCTGCCCTGAGCTGGTTGCCTCTAACCAGATCAGGCTGGGATGTCTGATTATTATTTACTAATTGAATTCCAACAAGCCATGCTCTCACCTTCCACGCTGCCTGGCTTTAGCAGGCAGACAGTGGTCTGGCATACCCCTGCTGGGGTATGGAGAACAGAGAGAGCCAATGAGTATCTACTCATCAGCCTTTGGTTCTCATCTGCCTTTTAGATTCTTGGTCCCATGGTACAATCACAACAATTCTAGAACAGTACCTTTAAACCAATCTTTTCTATGGGAACATACATATATAAAAGGTCTGACTGTCTGTGCACAAATACACCATCAGTGGCTATTACCCAATAAAGCTGTCAGGTAGAGAAATACCACAGCGAGTCTTTGAACAACATCTCCTCAGCTTTAAACAGAAAAAGCTCCTCATGATTCATTTCTCATAAAAAATAAAGATGATCAATACAGGCTGAATGAATGAATCAAGATTGCTTCCTATAGACACGGAGAGAAATAGGGTTTGTGACCACAGGCCCTGGTTTTGGGAGATCAGCCACCTGGCCGTGCAAATCACGCTGGCAGAGCTTGCAAGAGCCCTCAACTGCTAGCAGCAGTGTTGACTGCATGCAGCAGTTCTTGGACCTAAAAGGAGCTGTAAAATACCTGAGTGGCAGCTACTAAAAGAGGCAGAGGGCAGTTCAGATGCAGTGGAGGCTAGGGTGTCTTGCTGGAGATCCCTCTGTACCTGAGGCCTTCAGAAGGTAAGCTGCTTCTTCCCTTTATTTCTGTTGCATCTGAACAAATCCTCTCTTGCTGCAGCCTAGGACCTTTTGTCATTGCTGTGCTTTCCATCACATTACACCCACCAAGGAGAAATGCAGCTTTCCCATGAAGGTTATAAGAAGTGAATTTCCACCCAAAGAAGTTTCTTAGTGTATGACAAATGCTGTGCAAAAATATGACTCTGGAAGTGGCCAACAAAATGTGCCTTGGCCAGTGGAGGTGCCTGGATCTCCCAGAAGGTGTCGTGGTAGCAGTCCTCCTTCCTGGGCTGGGAATCGAAAACAACTAAAGTGCAACATGAGATACAGAAACACAGACACGTAGAACACTTTGCTTCCTTTCTTACTGTTTATCAAATGGGTTCAGGTTCAGCCATGTCCCTCCACTGTCCTTGAAGCCAGAAGGCGAGCATACGTGTATTGGGTCACCTCCTGCTTCTGTGTTAAGGGAACAGAGTGCAGAGCTGCTGCTCTGAATGGGAAGCCATTCTGCTCCTCTACAGCAGAAATGGGTGCATGGCTCCTTCTCCCAGTCTCTGCCAGATGTACACAGAACCTCGTAAAGAGCAGATGTAGCCAGCCTCCTTGTTGATGCTGAGTGTCTTGCACCTGCAGTACTATCTTATTCTACTAGGATGCTTCTAATAAATGCAGGACCTGAAAGTGCCAGTCAGGACCAAAATAGTAATGAAATTGCATCATAAATGCAGCAAAGCTGCTGTTGTTCCCTGTTCAACAACTCAGCTGCACATTCCATCTCTTAGAGCTCTGAGGAGGCACCACAGATTTCCTCCCCCAACTCCATTCAGAAGAGTCCTGCCTGCTTTGAAAGCCTGCATTTTTCTAGAATATCAAGAGTTTCCTTTCTGTGGATGTGTCTGCAAATCCAGGATGCTTTGTGTGTATTTCATAGGACTCTGTCCCTGCAAACAGGCTCCTCTGGTTTTCAAGCTAGACAGGCCCAGTTCATGCTCTGTTCTCTCTCCTTTTATATGTGTATCACTGTTCTATTACAGCAAGGTGCTGCAGAGAGAAGATGAAAAGAAGCTTGGAAGTCTGCTTCTGCGAAAGCATGAATTTATTTTCAAATCTCTTGAATTATTTACCTTGTATGCCTTTTTTAATGGCAGGTGAATATGTTTATGACTGGTTCTCTTTCCCAAGGTAGCACTTGGCATGAAGGGAATTAATTACAAGCCGAGCAAATGCAGCTGGCTTTAATTTTCAAGTCAAGCTTCAGCTTTGCTGAAATTTCAGAAAGAAATTAGTGTTTTATAAATTAAACTCTGCTTTGTGGGCTTTCTTTTTTAAGATGTCTTGGCATTTGAACTGGCAGCAGGAACAGAAACCAAACACATTAGATGAGGGAAACTTATCCTTAAGGGTGTACTCCTCCAGCTATCTGCAGGCAGCTGTGAGAGAAGAGTGTGGCAGCCTATCAGCTGTATGCAGAGTGTAATAGACTCCAGCAGCATGCCAACACCTTTGGTAGGAACTGGTTTTACTGGCAAATTGCTGGTTTGTGGCATGAGCTGCTGCTTTGAAGTGACAGGGTGATTAAACTTGTTGCTCCCTTCTATACGAGAATGCATGCCCAGTGCAATAGCCAGGAAATCTTGTTCTGTTTCAAAGCAGTTCAGATACTGATAGCATCAGAGCTTAGCTGAAAAGGCCGTGTCTGCACTGCCTGTGCAGGTGTGCTGCTAACAGAACAGGTGATTCTGTGGTTCTTGGGAAAATCAAGTCATCAGCAGCATACACTGACAAATCAGTCCCCTCTGTTGTGCCATTTGAGGCTATAGGTGGCATTTCTGATCCTCTTTCCAGAAGGCTGGAATGATCTTACTTTAACTCTTGTGGTTTGGGAAGCCCCAGAAGTGCAAACCTGGGGCTGGATAGGTGGAGCAGTCTGGCTGTTCAGAGTGCAGGAGATGCCACATTGCCATTCAGCAGTGTGCCCGAGTGAATGGATTGCTCTAGGCCTGGTTTTGAGGAGCAATGACCACTGAGTGCCCCGTTATTTTTTAGCTAAAGGGAGTGTGAAACAAACACTCGTCATGTTTCCTGCAGCTCATGGCCCCTATCTGATGGTAGAAAGCAAAATGAGTTTATGATTTAAAAGCAGAGAAGGTTAACTCTAAGAAATAATAATGAAAAGTTCAAATGCAGAATAGTTATGTTGCTTTAGTTTGTATGGGTTCTACATAATTCCAGCTACTTCTCTAAATGGTTTAGTATAACTCAAGAAGAAAATTGCGTTCAAATCCTTTGAGCTTCTCTGCTGTGACTGAACTGGGATTAGGGGAGACGTAAGAAGGGGTTTTATAGAAATAGTTGGGCTGGCTGCCTGCTGGGGGAAGCATTTGGTGACTTGTCTGTGTAGCCCCTTTGATGGAACAGAGGTGGGTCAATAGCAGACTCGTAAGAAAGGAAGAAACAGCTGTATGCTCTTTGGGCCTTAATGCTGCACTGATGGTACTGCAGGGGAGATCGAAGTGCACAGTGGCCTTTGCTTGCTGCTCCATCTCTGGAGTGGGATGTTTGATGGGAGATACTGGGAAGAAGTAGCTAATCAGATAGCTTCTTGCTTAGAGCAAGAAATGATGTGTGTTGTTGGTAACTCTATTCTCCTAGGGCTGTTTAGCATCCAATACCATGGGTGTGAGGTCTCCCACTAGGAAGGAGTACCAGCGAGAAGTCTTGGAATCCTCCCCAGACCCACAGCCATTGCTTCTGGCTCCATACTTAGCCTTGAGGTATTTGCTTAGTTCTTAGAGTAGTCCCATGGACTCGTACACAACCAAGATGTAACTTTGCCTGTCCCATACATGGTGCAGAGCATCACAACAGGATCCTGTACGCAGGCAAGGTGCTTTGCCTTGTCCTCCTGTGAGCGCTGCATGGCCAACAGCTGGAAGACTTTGTGAAGGTAGGACAGTCTCAGCTCCTGGTATTATGGAAGAGAGATTAAAATCACAAAGTAGCTGTGGGTCTGTATCCATGAAGGGCCTTTGGTGAGAGCTTCTGAGTAAAAACAACTGTTAGGACTCAGCTGTCTTTGCATAAGTGACACTATGTGTTAACGCTGCAGTGTTAACTGCTCTGCCAAGTTTGTTTAATGCCCAGTAGCAGAAGCCGATGTGGGTTTGGGCATCCAAAGGATCTGGGTTGTTATTCAGTGCTGACATTTCGGATGTGCCTAAGCCGTTTTGATGGAAGAGACAGATTTCTGACAGTCTTACTATTCAATTGTTTCCTTATAGATTTTGAATACAAATTGGCTTCTTTTAAAAGAACAAACTGCAGAAAAGCTTTTGTAAGCAGAAGCGAGTGGCCTCTGAAGCATGGCAGACAGCTCTATATTCACAGCCAGACAACAGGAACTTCAAGGACCAGCGCAGAAGGGGCTGGAACTGAGAAGCAAACATCTCTTCCCAAAATTATCTGTGCCTTGAGGCACAAAGGGAAAGAGATGCACAGGAGGAAAGGCAGGAAGTTTGAGTGCCAGTGCTCCCCAGAAGGCTGGTTTAGCACCAACACCATCGCAGCAGCTTAGGAGGTTTATCTGCAGCTTTTATATAGCATGGGCCTGTTGTTACTCTGCGGGCAGCTTCTGCATATTGCCAAGGCAGGTTGAAGAATTCTGGGTTCTTTTGAGGACTTCCTTTAAGTCCTGGGATACAGGCACAAATGGCTGTAAGGAAAATGCCTTTCATCATTCAAGATAAAGAACATCACAAAGCCTTGGAGACATCACTTCAGTCAAGAATTAAATTGCAAGAGCCATCTGGTGTCAAATAAGTTTCATTTAATAGGTCACTCGCTTAAATAAAGTTTCTGGAGAAATCAATATCGTTTTCTCCTGCAATTGACAGCTCAAGACATTGGAAATGGCATTTTTCACATAAGGTTTATTTAATTTTAGTAGGAAGAATCCCTCCCACATGTCGGCTTGGTCTAGGCAGCTCAGCTACAAGGTTAACAGTCCGCTGAGGTGGAAACCTGTCTTGTTCTTTCCCAGGGGTATAATGGGAAGTCACTTCAGCACAGGCTTGCCAATCTCACGTGTAGTGAAGACGCCATTGTCACAGCGCTGTATCAGAGGCATGTTCACAGCTCACTGAAAGAAACACGATGAATCATTGCGTTTTCTGAATTTGGTAGGGCAAAATGCCTCATTTTATATCTTAACAGAACTGGACTTTCTGTAGAGGCAGGTATCTGTGCGCTATGAAGAGCAGAAACAGAAACTGCAAAAGGGTTCTTGTGTCCGGGGCTGGTGCCTTCTAATTTCAGAACTCCTAAAGAAAACGGAATGCATTTTTCAGACTGATAGTATCCCATGGGAAAGTGAGAAGTCTCTGGCAGCTTTGTACACCGTTTCCCAGGAGAACTGTTTGTCGGAAAAGAGAGCTGTTACTGTACCTACTATAGTAAAATAATTGTTTCTGACTGCTTGCTGTTTCCTGCATTTGCTTTTCAGTCTTAAGCAATTTCTGATGTTGTCATATTTGTCTTGTTGTGTGGCATGACTGATGCAATTACAACTGACACTGTCACAGTATTTTGCACAAATGACTTCAGTTGTAGACTAGCAGATGACCCGTGAGATGAGCATCAGGAGACACTGATGCCCTTAACTTCCTCCAGAGGAAAGAGTTGCTGGCTCTCAAAATAACACGTGGCCAACGTCAGGTTTTTCAAGCAAAGGCTTCTCTGCTGTTGTGTGCAAGAAGCAGCATTATTACTCCATTCTTGCACAGCCTACCTGTGGACTCACCCTGTCAGCACTTTTTGCCATTAGCCACTGTTTGGCACAGATGAGGAGGGTTAGTGTATTGCCTGTGGATGTTGGAGTTTTGCCAAATCTGGGGAATGTGTGAAGTAACAGGAATCACGTGCCTTGGTGCAAGCGCTAGGCAGCTGCTGTGGAAGGCGAAGCAGTGTCGGGGGTTGGGGACTGGCCCAGCAACCAAACCCAGGCTCTGCAGAGGTGCAAATCCTCGCAGAAGAGGAAAGAGCCAGCAGTCCTTGGGTATTTATTGCAGGAGAGCAACAGGTTTTTGGGGAGCTTGGAAATGCTCCTCTCTGAAGAGGGATGGCAGTGCCCAAGGCAGAATGCTGTGCATAGAGATGGAACACTTTGGATGGGTGTTAACAGTGGGAAGACCAGAGGAGTGTCAGGGACATCAGTGCTCATAGCAGCGCAAGGGACATTCACAGACCCGAAACCTGAAGGGTTAGGGATAGGGACCCAGAAGCTGATGTAACTAACCCAGAGCTGATGGCAGTTCCCCACTCCCTGCCAGACAGACAGAATTAGATACTATTTAAAACCACCCAAGCTTTTAATGACCTCTTTCAGACGCAAGCTGACCGTCTAACTGCACGATTCACTGAAATTCCATTTTACTCAAGGAAATAAAAATAATAGTTTAAACTACTTCAAATATAGCAGTAAATCCCTAACAACATTAACCTTTTCCACAGCATTAAACTGATCTCTGGTGGATTTTCAATGTTGCTATTAGGAGAAGACACAAGATATACTCTCCTGAAATTCACACTGCCAAAGTGCGTAAGCCACACTGCTGGGGGTTTTCTTAGCTTCCTGATGGGTGCCTGACTATCTCCTAATCCTATTCTGAGTCATCAAACATCAGCACGTTTTCTGTTATGAAGGCAAAAAGTTGATGCACAAAGTCTCAGATATGAGGAGGGGGTCTATGCTGATGGGTAGGCTCGTCGAGGGAACAGCAGCTGCTACACAGAGTGTGGAAACAGGAGAGCCGTCTGGCTTGTTCTGCTGTGCATCTTTCTTTGAAGAAATCTGAGGCTGTGGTGTTTGATGATGAGAAGGACTTGTCTGAAGGTGGCAAAAATGGGTAAGGTTTAGGCTTCCCAGTTCAACTTGTTGGTTAAATAGGATCAGATCCAATATTTCATCATGGTGAAATGACTCAGGGAAGGTGATGGAGACCACTTCACTTTCAGGGATGCTTCAAGTGCCATTAAAAGACGTTTAGCTCTAAGAGAGGACAAGCTCATATTCTACCTAGCATCCCTAATGCTTGTAACTTCTGTGAGCAGCGATATTGATTCCTACGTCTGTACTAACTGTATTACAAACAGACAGCAACTGGTAGGAAGAATTTCCTAACTTGCTGTATCAGGCCCCAAGATGCTAACTGATTTGTACGTTCCCAGGAGCTGTCATCTGGTGATAGTAAAGAATTGTTACCTGCTTGCTCTCAGAACCTTCCTGGTTGCAATTCCCCCAGCAGAAGCAGGGCAGAAAAGCAGTGTTGTACATTTGGTGCTCTCCTGTTCTCCTGTACTGTAACACCCCCTCTGATGCCCTCAGGCTTTTACTGTGTTCCCAGTCCCGTAACGTGTGAGCAGCTCTATGCTGTGGCACTCAGTGTGGAAGCAGTGTCTGCGTGGGGCAGTGTCCGGAGCTGTGCGTGTTCCTGAGATGAGCTGTGACCTGGAATGGGATAGTGGGATGGCTTTTCCCATCAGGGAGAGGCAGTGGAGGGACTGGCTTCACCCCTCCAGGAAGAAGGGAGCAAACTGGGCTTAGGCCCTGCCAGTGATGTTCTGGTCCATCCTACCTTCATAACTTCCCACATTGCTTTTGTAATAAACAGCTGATGATTAACAAGATTGTTCCTGCATTCATCCCAGCATCTTCAGTATGTTAAATAACTGATTACCTCTGAAGCTAACTGGCTTACAATAGATCCAGCACAACAAAAGCATTCTCAGCTCTGTGAAAGTGGCTATCAAAATTGGTACCATCTGGTTTTGATTGTTAAGGAGTAGAATTCTCCTTTGTGCTCTGCAAAGACATCACAATTGGAAAGCTATGATACATAGACTACATGTTTCTCATCTTTTCATTGCTACAGAGCTTTCAATAGTGCAAAGTCAATGCTTTATTTGAACGTATTCTTGAGGTTAACTTAAGCCACGGGCCCGGACTGCAGTTCATCCTACTGATAGATAGGGATAAACACAACCAGCACTGGGTGAGATTGGAGATCTGGCTGTAAACAGAACATTATTGGGAAGTGTTGTTTTCAGAAGTGCAGCTGCTTGTCTCTGACAGATTAAACAGGGAAGCACCTGCAAAGCACAATAGGGAGAAAATGCTACAGGAGACATTTCATCAAGAGTCAGAGGTGATACTCCTGTAGAGACTGCCTGTCAGTGTTCTGCAAAGTGCTGTGATGCTGGGTGCTGGAGTTCAGCGCCTGAGTAGGTGTTTGTATGCATTGTGCTAGGAATGGTGTTATTTAAACCTGCTTCCCTCTAAGCACCTGTATTCCCTAATTTTCTGTCACTTAACAAGTCTTAAAAGGGTGACTTCCAAAGTCAGAGGGAATTCACATTTCTCTGCTTCTGGTAGGAGATGGTATATATAGATCATGTCTCTGGGCCTTCTCTGCACTGACCCCGGTCCCTCTCACTTCTTGGTTTTTTGTTTGTTTGTTTGTTTCTCTTGGGACATTTTAATGGGAGGAAGACGAGCAGAGAAAAGCTTCTACCAGGCAGTGTGATCTGTGTGTGCTTTTGCTTCCTGTAGTAAATGCCTCCTGTGTTAACTTCTTCCTTTCCTGAGCAGCCCTTGTTCCTGGCATGGGGTGTCACACTGAGACCTCCCTCCAGCTCAGCAGTGGCAGCAGCTTTGGAGCCTGCAGTGCTGCATCTGCACATGTGCATTTGCTTTGTGTTCTGGCTGTGCTTCATTCCACTAGACCACCAACGGAGGGGAGGAATTTACCTGCTACGTGTGATGTGTGAGTGAGTGCTACTGGACAAATTGCCTGAAAGAAAGTGGAAACAGCATTTACAGTTGGCAGGGAGGACAGCCACTTAATTTGACTTGATGCATGTTATTTCCCATGCATTTCTTAAAGAGGCATCTTTTCCTGCTGTGTTTGTTAACTATTCCCCACCCAGTCTCTGTGCCATGTCCTACCCAAGGCACTACTTCAGGTCAACAAACCTGCTCAGGTGCCCCTGATGTAGAGGTAATATTAGGTGATAGTATATTTTCACTGTGATTACAATGGGGAGAACTGGCAGGATTTGCTGCAGCAAATTCCTTCTGCTGCCTAAAGCCAAGTCCAGAGCTCAGTGTTTAAAATGCTGCTGCAGAACGAACACATCCCTTAAGCATCAAGAAAGCTGTGTATTTTGTTGTTGTTGATGGTGGTGGTGGTGGCTTTTCCCCTTCAAGAAATGACATTTTGCAGTAGGTTAAATCTACCACTTTTCCATATTTTCTCAGAGAGAGATTTCGTCTGGCTGGTGTACGTGCTTGCCATGAAAAACTATTTATGAGCTCCTGAGTCCCTTGCCTACTCTTCATGATGTAACAATAGCAGATCTAGAGAAATAACTGCGGTTAGTTTTGTAGTCTCACTTCAGATGTACTGCTGAGTTACTGCTTTGTTCCTGAGCCAAAGGTCCATTTATCTCAGGGTTAGCCTCCAGGTTATACCTGTATGCCATATTACCAATTAAGGCACGCAGCCGTAGCTCCAATCCCAGAAGAAATCAGTGTTTCATTTCAGAAATGCCAATTCTTTGCTCTCCCTCCTTTTGCCATTCTTGTGAAGACGAACTTTTTGGATGATGTGGGAAGAAAAGCAGAATGGTTATGGAGAAATCTTGTCTACTTCAGCTACCACATCCTGTTCAATTATAAATAATAAATCAGCTCACTGTAGGGCATGGTCATCTAGGATTAAGTAATCAGTATACATTAATGGGATAGGACATATCCTTTGTTGGAATCCCCTCCAAGGAACTGGCCTAGACTTCTGCAGTCCTGGTGGAAGGTGAAAGATGTGACTGTGCCCCTGCCGCCTTTCTGAGTGAATGCTAACCTGCAGCTCAGCTCCTTGCTCAGAGCCACTTATCTATCACGGCTCTTCTCTAATTATAATACGTGCTTTATTGCTTGTCAATGTTTTAACCTTTCTGACACGTTATCCCCTAGGGCAACTGAGAAACCTTAATAATATAGCTGATAATTATCCTCTGCATGAATTAAGTTATCACTGGGGTCCTATACAAATCACATGGAAAAGATGACAGATTTCACTGGTCATCACGGAAATGGGAAGAGGCACATATTGTGACAGCTTAATGGGGAAGGTAATAAAACCAACAATAAAGTAATTTATAATATAAGCAGTGATTCTCAGGCCCTTCTATTTGTTTTCATGCTAATAGAAGACGGATGTCAGATTAGGAGCGAGACTTGAAATGTCTATTAAATATATTTGGAGAATGTCATTAAATATCAGCAATTCACAGTTCAAGAAGTGGCAGTATTGGTCTTAATTACCTGCGGAAGTTTCTTGGAAGCAAAGTGGGGATAATAGTATTTGCTTCCCTGTTTCCTGGGGGCTGCCAAGAGCATCGTTTCTGCAGTGCTGAGAGTGCTGGGCCTTGTGTGGTGCTGGCGTGAGAGAGCTGGGTCAGAGCAGGGATGGCACAGTGCTCCCTGCAGTGTGCGGGTGCTGCTCTCAGCCTGCAGCGAGGCTGACCTGGCTTTGGCTGGGAGGAGCAGAAGCAACTCTTCCCAGAGCACAGCAGGGCCAGGCTGCCCTGGCTTTGGATGTTCTCTTCAGCACTCAGCATGGGGATTAATTTGAGGATGTTTCTGGGACCGGTGGTGGCCTGGGAAGGAAGGGATGGGGAAAGGAGAATGATGAAAGTTATGTGTGTCTGTGCTTAACATTCTTGGTGTGTTCCCTCGCTTGCACTTCCCCCAGACATGCACTCTGAGGTCTGAGCCCGCTGCCTGTAATCCATTGATGCCTCATTGATCAAACCTTGCCGCTTGATCCCTTGAGCTGAATGGTGTTGCACAAAGGGGGTAAATTGTTCCTTACACTTTAAAACAATCAGAATCTTTTTAGTGCATGTAGTCCCATATAATAAATGCTGAGGCACAGCTGGGATGAGAATAACAAAAGCAGAGGGATAATTAACAGCTGGAATACTACAAACCAGTTCCCCAGCCCAAGCCCTGGAGGGATGCAGTGCATTTATCACGTTGTTCTCTGGGCTGATGCTACAGCTCAGGGGTGTGAGGTATTGAATTACAGTCTCTAGAAAATATTGTTTGGGGAATGTTGAGGAGAGCTGGTAAATAACGTGCTGGAAGGTGACAGATATGTTTGTAGCTTCATATAGTGCTTTCACAATAAAAAGAGCCATCTGGGGTTTTCCCATCACGGCCCTGCCTGTCAGAACCAGAAGGCAGCAGGCTGTCTGCCAGGCTTGGTGGGAAGGCCAGCCCAGCAGCCCACGGCCTTGTTGGGTTCTGATAACTGTTTCCTTCAAATGATTATTTTATTACTGAGTGTAACACTAACAATGATGGATGAATCTCAAGCTTAATGAAGCATCATCTATGATTTAGCTGTTGAAGAAAACAACATATGGAGAGCTCTTTGCACTGCCTTTGGGCACAGCCTAACCCGGACACCCCTTCTGGGCTCTCCTGTCCACTGTGGGGTGCTATGGGGAATGCCATGGAGGCTCCTAGCACAGAGCTGCTGTATGTAAGGATTTGGGCACAGCAAGATCTCCCGTGTGCTTCCACCAGGAAAAGCATCACAGCCACACAGAGGTGGGAATGGTGCAGGCAACCAGAATCTGCTTTCTAAGATGCTTTCCTTTCTATCTCCCTTCTTCACAGTGAATTGTTCAGAAGAATCTGGTCTAGGAGGACACTTGACTGCTATAATCTGCCACCAAGTCATGGCAGCATCTCTCTGAGTCTAGTTCTTGGCTTGCTATGGTGATGCCTACATCTTCAGCATCCTTTGTAACCTCACCACTGGCCTATGACGTGATGCACACCTGTGAGTCACACTGAGGTCAATAAGGGTGAATACAGATTCCCTCTGGAATGCTACATTCCTCTGGCACCTTCATCAAAGTTCAAATGCTTCACCTTCATCACCTTCATCAAAGTTTCAAGTAAATGCTTCATGGTTTAAATGAGTGGCTCCCACAGACTCTGTAATGAGTGGTGTCTGTGCATGGGGATGAACAGGAGTTCGTGGACAGATGTTCTCTGTGTAATGATAGAAGAGTCAGTTTTGGGGTGGTCTGCTACCTGCTAAAAACAAACCAAAAAAAAACCCCAAACAACCAAGGGAAACTCAAGGAGAAAGAAATGTCACACATGAGCTCTTCACATGTGAAAATCTACCAACAGCAGTATGTTTCTTCTACAGGAATTTTTCTGCACATGTAGTGAACAGTCCCAGCAGCACTGGAGCATATGATGCCTACCTGGATGCCTGGTGAGGATGCGTTGGATGATTTCTGCACAAGATGGAGATCCTGACTGTGTAGATGGCCCTGAACAGGGAGCTCTGGGTTGTTTGCTCCTTGCAGGAATCCCAAGGCTCACAACATGTATCTTGCCAGTGCTGTGTTTATGAACATCTGTGAGGTCCAGGTTATGGATTTTGAGGCCAGAAGAAGACATGGTGATTACCTCGTTGGATGTAGGCTTCATGATAGGTCTTCCTGTAATAAACTGGAGAACTGTAATGCCAAATAAGAAAATAAGTCCAGTGTTGGCGTGGCCCCTGCCTTCTTGGGGATGGACAGAGAGGCACTGTGATTACTGATTTACAGACATAAAGTCACAGAATCACTGTCAAAATCTAAAGTAAAAAATTCAGCTCATAAAAAATGAGTCAGCCAAGCAAACAGAAGAAGAGTTATAACTTTCCATTCCCCATTCCTGGAGCCAAGGGGAGTGTGTGCTGCTGCAGCACATGCCTGAGGAGCTGACAGTGGCCAAAGAGGAGCATTTCATAGCCCCTAGAGAGGTCCTTTCTGAGTTATTAGTCATAAGTTTCTATTTAATGTACTGATTAGGGCCAAGACTTGTAGACAGACACTGACTGTGCATGTGAATTGACTTAAACATTATTATGTATGACCATTGTCAGCTCCGCTCCCCAGGAAGATTGATACACAGAATAAATCTTCTCAAGCTGTTTCTGAAAAGATTCACGACACTGCAGTGAAAGTGGCTTCCAATGGGAACCTCCGTACTGATGTCAGCATATATTTTATTCCCCTTGACTACAAGCCTCCCACTGAAATGGGCTGCATACAATTGCCAGATAATTGGTTCTTTTCCTTGTAGGCTGGTCAAGTTATGTTTCACCACTGACTCCCCCAAAAGCAGCACTCACAGCACCTTGCATCTCTCATCTAACTGCACTTGCTGGCCTTCCTTTCAACCTGACATGGGCAGATGGGAAGTCTCATGAACAGAGGGCACAGAACAGCTGCTGGGCATGGATTTAACTCTAGGTTTGCTGCATGAGTAAGCAGTGGGACTGCAGGACTGCACAAATTTCTAGGGTGCTGGTCTAGGAAAGCAGACTGAGCAACCTGTGCTTGGGGTGGAAGCAGCACACATAAGGTCAGGCTTCAGGCAGAAGGCAGAAAAAATCCTGTTGAATGGAGAAGTATCAACACTAGGGTTGTGGTGTCCCAGGGTGAGCTTTCCCCTCTCTTCATTCTGTCACATTCCTGTTGCAGGACACTGTGGGCAGGACACCCCATGGCTTTTTCTTCCATGCCTACTTCTTTCCATTTTTGGCTATGCATTGACACTGCGGTCAGGGAGGGAAGTCCAGCAGCTTGAAGTCAGCACTGCTGGGCTCAGCCTTGCAGAGGGGCTGGTGCTTCAGAATGGAACAGCATGTGCTGGGAGCTAGTGCAGGTGCAGTTGCCCTTCCTTGCCCTGCAGGAAGCTGAGGTAGGTGGAGGTGTGGGGATGCTCTGTGCAGTCTGACCACTGCATATGTAGAGCTCTGCGTTTCTTGTGGAAGAGAGGTATAAAACCAGCAGTAGATTTCTCTCACTGTTGCAGTGAGTTAAGTTCTTTTATTAGATTACAAGTAGCTGAGGATTTTCTTAGAGAGCAAAGGCAAGTAGGAGGTTGGATCTCTGAAAGCCTTGTTCATCTTTTCATAATCTCATTAATACTTAGTGCATATTTCCTGCTCTGTTTGATTGAAAGTATAAAAAATGATCGCAACTTGCTTTGCTGCAGAGCTTATCATTTATCCATCTAGGAACAGCAGAAAGCCTTACATCGTCCTCACAGTTTACCTTCCAAGTGGTGATACAGAGAGAGAATCACTTGACCTCTGCTGTTCTTTACCTTGACAATCACCTGTATTTTGGCAACTGGAGATATCTGTTGTCATGAACTCAGGGCCAGGCAAGTGGTCCCTACGGGGGATCACTGGAAAATAGACATTTGTGTGTGTGTGTGTGTCAATAATTGAGAAGCTCATTTTATTCCAGTAAAAATCTTTCAACCACAATCAATTTCACATGCCATCATAAATAATGGAGGGCAGCAGAGCACTGTGAGTGCTTCAGCAAGCTCTGTTGATGGTGTTAAAATGCAATAAACAGCAGAGAGATGCAGCTCTGCATGAGTGAGTGTACATTAATACTTGTTTAGAGAGTGTTTGATTGGCAGACCAGGTTCTTCCAGGATTTTTCTGATGGAAAATGCTTCATGTTTCTGTAGCTTTGGTAATTAGAGTGGATTGTCTAATTTCCTGGGCACCCCGTGGTACCAGGACAATTCAGCTCCCAGGGTTGTGCAGAGGGAGAGGCAGCGCTGCCATGCACACTGTGCAGCTGGGGTCTGCTCTTGCTTCCCTGAGGTTAATACTTCATATCTGCGTGTATCTTTTTTAAGCCTATGTGCTTTAACTAGATCAGTGTTCATTCCATAAGTGATCAAACCTGAAGGAACACTAAAAGCCGCAACAGTTAGAGAAACACACAGAATCACAGCCCCAAATTCCATTCCAGTGCCCTTCCCTATGGTCTTTCCTGCCCAGGCATTGCTCACATTCACTTTTAGAAAAGTGAATTTCCTTTCCAGTTTTCCTACCTTTCTCTTCCAGGTGTCAAATCTAATTTGATGTTATTTGAATAACTCATCTGTTATCCCTGTATGAGGGCTTCTGAGCTGTGACCAATTCACCTTTCAGATACTCTCTATCTGCTGAGCAGCTTCAGCCTCTCACTGTGTGGTGAGTTTTGTGGATGTGAAATCATTCTGCAGCTGTTCAGTTTTTAACTAACTGGTAGGAGTTTCTGCATCTGCTCCCCGAAGACTTTCCGTACCCTTGGCCCTGCTGGCAGCATGTATGCCTGCTGGAGATGTCTCCCCAGAACATGGCAGGTACTGCAAATGCCACAGAGCTCAGAAGTACCACTGCTGAGGCCTCCTACTTATGCTGCTGGCTTGCGGTGCTCCAGAATATAAAGCACGGAAATAATTAAGTAGATTAATTAGCTAATGTTTGCACAAGACCTGGAAAATTTAAAGCACTATATAATTGCTAAGTACAGTAGATTAATTAGTTAATGTTTACACAGAGCTTTGTAAATGTAAAAGTGGCGTAGCAGTGCTAAGTGTTATCATTAATTAAATTTTCACTATTTGTGAGATTCATTACAAGCAACAACAATGTCAAGTGCTCATGTTCCAGTCTTACTGAACGCACCCATGCTCGCATGGGGATGGTGTGTGGGTGCTACTGCAGTGCTGGGCAGCTTTTTCTGTTCCTCTGTCCTCCAAAATAGCTGCTATTCCCCTCGTTATCCAAGTTTCTTTTAAAGCCTGGCAGGCTTGTGAGCTTGACACTGCAAAAATGCTTCCAGCAAGAATGTGGCAACCTCTGTGTTCTCCTGCTCAACAAAAGAGCAAGGAGATATGAAGCCAACACTATTAGCAGATAGAATCATCTCTGTTGTATACATTTATTTGTGTAAATAATGAGAATGGGACTTCCCGTGCTTGTTCAACAAGACAATTCAATTTGAGTTCTGTCTCCCAGACATACGCTCCTGCACTGTTTGTCATGCTCTGGGTCAGTAGGCAGAAGGCACTCTTCTCCCTGAGCTTATGAACTTGCAGGAGGGAGGTGGCATTTGTCACTGCTGGATACCTTCTCACAGGTACTGCAAACCAAATACTTCTCTGCAGAAGCAATTGGGAGAGCGTATGTTGATCACACAGAATTTGTAATGGGATGGTGTGACAGGCCTGCTAGGAGAAGTGGTAAAGGTCAGTCTTGGAGCACAGAGCTGGCGGCTGGACAGTGGAAGAACCTCAGAGGAGCAGCCCCAGAGCTATTCTATCAGCTGACTGCCATGTGAATGCAGGAACACAAAACCAAGGAAGTGGAATTTGTCCTTAAATGAACAAGAAATTTGGAGCCCTTGATTCTCACCACCCACCCTACTCCATTCCCAGTATACTCTTAGAATCCTCTCACTCACCATGTGCTGTGCCAGCCCTGATATGTAGGACTACAGCTCTCTAAAGAGCAGGAAGGACAGGGACCCTGAGTGCCCTGCTCCAGGCCTACAGATGGGACCCTGGACCCTGTCCCTCTGGAAAGTGCATGCTGCCATTCATCTGACTTGCTTCCTTCCAGCACTGTGTGCCCAGGCATCGCTGTGCATGTGGCGGTGTGCCAACAGCCATTTCTGGCTCTCAGTCAGTGATGTGCTAGGGTGATGAATGGCAGAGGGAACAGCGTTACTTTGCTGAGCTTGTGAAGAACATTTCACACCCAGGCAACACCGAGCGAATCTGTTCTGCTGGGACAGCATCTGACCCCACACATCTTTCCCTCGCAGGCTTTGCCAGTGCCAATGCATGCAGCCATGTGGGAGAAGGCACAAGGATGCTCTGCATCCTCGAGAGATCTGTGTCCAATGGGGGCTGGCAGCTCTGGGAGCTAAGGCAGGCAGGCAAGCTGCTGAAAATGACATTGCCTGTGACAAATATATTACTGATTTCTTCATCTGTCATAGAGCAGTGCCTCGACCATCTGCTGTCACTTAGCACTTGGAGATGGGCTTCCCGGTGCCTTTCCCCCACTTCTGTTCATCCTTTTTGCACTTTGGTCTTTGCATAGAGTAGAAGTACGTGAAGAGCTGGAGGGAAGAAAAGGGGAAGGAAACATGATCCTTTCCTGAACGGCAGCTAGAACCTCGCAGCTGGCATCAGGGCGCTCCTCTTTGCAGCCTGTGCCCTGCAGAGCTGTGTTGGTGTGCTCAGAGGCTCATAACTGACAGACTGCAAGGGCAGGGAGCTGAGTGGGTCTTACTGTGTGTACTAAGGAAAGAAGGCTTTCTTCAGCTGCTCCTTTGTATGCAAGGAGGGCTGCAGCTTGTGGCAGGTGTGGGCAGCATCCTTGCCACATAATGCTCTGTGTGTGTTTATTGACTCTATGCTTGCATGGAGCATGACGTTTGCCATCCATTGATGCCTTTGTGGAAAAGGCCTTTGAAAAATAGCCAGGAAGAAAAAGCACAGAATATGCCAATTTACCATATTCTTGGTTTATTCCAACAATTTCTTCCTCAGATCCAATGGCAAAAATGTACAAGAGGTATGAAGCAGCTGCACTTCAGCAGGGAAGGGAGGAGAGTGTCGGCGTGGGGAGGACAGGGCAGACAGGCAGTCCAGTTGCATTGAGGATGTTCTTTAACGCCTGGTTGCCGGGCGAGAGGGAATGGCTTTAAGGAACATCTTTATTAGGGTACACTACTTAGCGTCAAAGAAATGTCAAGGCTGCTGTATTCTGAGTCCCTGCCCAAGGCACTGAACCTGCCTGTCATTCAGCAGTCCAAGTACCAACCAGAAAACCACTGGCAGAGTCCTGGAAAGATTTATTTTTCCACATTTAATTGCCCTTTTTGCTTTGTAAACATAAAGGTTGAAGCTTAAACTCTGACAGCTCCGGTAGCCTTTTTCTTATCTCCTTAAAAAAATGACATTCAGTGTGTTAGATTTTTCTTTTACCGCAGTCCAAAATCTCACAAAATCTGCACAACTTTTTTTTTTTTGTTTTTTTTTGTGGTTTTTTTTTTTTTTTTTTTTTGAAGATCATTGAAGCATTTCAGTGCTCACTTTGGGAAATACCCTTCAGCTCACAAAAGCTGGAGCCTGAAGAGCCAAGACCTTTCCCCGCAGCAATGCAGGATAAAAATGCTCAGCCAAAAGAGGCAGAACAAGCAATCAGCATTCCGCCTTTTCACCGGGAGCAGATTAAAGTACGCTTATCTGCTCCTGTTATTGTTCTAGAAAGAAATGCAAAGGCCAAGGACATGAGAAAAGGAAAAACAAACATTAAAAATCAAAATGTATGTACCATAGCAGTATGAAAACTTCATGAGCCAAGTTCCTTCTCTGCAGTGCATCCCTGCACAGGAAGAAAGTCTGGGCCAGCACAGAGCCTTTTGTCTGGCTCTCCTCCACCATTTGCTGTGGGTTCCTGTGGGATGCTCCTGACCCTGGCGTTAGCTCATACTGTTAATCATGCTCTCTCATGTTATCCTGTTAATTCTGCTTTCTCGTAGGCTGTGTTGGCTTGTGCCTAAAAGTAGGTCTTGATTTCTGTGTTAGTGACTTCACGTCATCTTTAAATTCAAGACTGGTGCAGGAGATTCGTAAGTCTGCTGTCAGGACGTTGTAGGTGTGATCCAGCACTAATTATTTTATCGTGTGTCTGTGCTGCTGCACTTTGCTGAAAGTAGGCCTGATCAGAAACAACTGAAGCTGTTTACATACAGAGCAGAAATGTAGAAAGGAAACCTTGAAACACAGACTGAGAAAATTCTGTGATTCTGACTGCAAGTTTGAAATGACAAATGGGAGAGAGAAGCTCAGGGAGAATCTGTGTCTATCACAGATCTTTCATCTCCCCACCGCCATCAATAAGAAAACAGCAATGATTGGAAAAGTCTAATTACCATTTACTGTGCAGAGCTGAGCACAAGCAGGGCCATGCTTTGTGGTGCTTGAGGAATAGGTGTCACAGCCATTATAGTGAATGTGTCTCTGTTAAGTTTTTCATCTTCTTTATCTTCTAATTCACAAAATTCAATGTTGTGTTATTCAGCTGAGGCTTTCAACAAGTTGTTGAGACAGGATGACTATGCAGCAGAACAATTTATCATTCTTCTTTCTACAACATCCTCATCCATGGGCATTTTTGTCTCAAGGCCTCATAGTTTTCTAACTACACATATTTTTTCTTCTTTCTTCATCTGTGTTGGTGGGCTGATTCCAGATGTCCCACGTGGTCCTCTCATGGCTGATACTGATGGCTTGCTGTGGTTACAGGGAATGCAGGTGGTTTCTTGCTGCTTCTGAAGATTTACTGTCTGCCTCCGAATATGCTTTGTCCAAGGAAGGGTCTGGTGTCCTTCACTTTATTTTTTTTCGAGCTATTGAGTAGTTGGTACATGCAAAATCTTTTGATATTTCTTCATGCAGAGAACTATGGACTGCTAGTTTGGATGCATAGAAAGTGAGTGGGCACGTTTCTCCTTGTGATTGTGGATTGGTTGGGAATTCAGACTGGTTGGTGAGGGGAACACTGTCCCTCACTGCTGACTAAGAAGTAGCAGCTTCTTGGGTTCAAATGCATCTGCTGTGTTTATTGCTGTCCAGAGCCTTGTTATCCCAGGAGCATCTGCTCACCCACCAGTCATTAGCAATGTGGATGCTCCAGACAGACTGAGGAACTGACCCAAGATCAGTTCTCTCTGAGCAAAGATGTAACTCTGTAATGAATTTTTCACTTCCTTATCCAACTAAATAGCAAATAGCAAGCACTGAAGCATGACACCAGTTATGGTGTCAAGCACACCAGCAACTTAACTTCACTGACCATGAGCTGTCGATGTCCTTATTCACAGAACATCCGACATACTTTCCTATAGTTTAAGCTTTTCTACCCAGTGCATGTTTTAATTGCATTGTGGTTCAGTTCCCGTCTCTGTTGTTGGCTTCAGTTTGGTTCATGCAGACGTATTTGGCTGCTTCCTGGTCTATGCATTTCCCATATCCTTCGACAATGGATATGAATTTAAGCAGAGGTGCACAGGAGCAATTAGAGGATCTTTGTGTAGATGCTCCCCAGTTTTCAGTGGACCACATGACTCCCCTCAGTAATTAGCTTTGTTTTGGCTGCCTGCTCTTTTTGTATTTCTTCCTCACCCTGTCAGATACTTCATTTCTCTCTTGCAAGATGCTCAGCTGATAAGCATCTTTGCTCTTTGCCAGACAGCATGTGTGCTTGTTAGCTGCCAGCCAGCTGATTATGATTAGGCTGTAGTTTTGATAGTTATTTCCTGTCTCTCAAGCCTGAACAGATGGCACGCTCCTCTCAGTGCAAGCTTTGACTTTCATAATACTTCATGGCTTGGCCAAATAGCAGTTGCATAGTCCACAAGTGAAGCTTCTCAAGGGGCTCCTTGCAAAGAGAGAGGAGCAACTGTGCCCTCTGAGGATCCTCCCAAGTTACTATCTGCATCAGGAGTGCTGGCATTGCCTTGTTCTTGGATGCTCCAAACTACAGTTTTGTTTCCCAGATTGCAAGTCTGTTCTTGATAGATGCTTTCAGCATCATATTTTGGCTCTGCGTGTTAGAGGACAATTAGTGGTATGTCTGATAAAAAATGCTATTTTTCTATTTTATTTTATAGGATCAAAACACGCACTCTAAATGTTTGCAAGACAGATGAGCACAAGACCTTTGTAGAAGAATCATTTTACGTTTGATAACCAAATATGGTGTCTGTCTGTATGGATTTAGCCAAAAGTTGTTTGTGAGCAGAAAGATGTACCTACCTCCAGGTTTAATGGTTTATCCCTAAGAAAAATAACAATAAAGATAATTCTTTTAAAACAGGTTATCTGAGAGTACAGATTGTCAGGCTTTATGCTGCTGGATAAATCAAACTAAGTGCTGAGAGTTAATTTGTCTGACCATAAATCGCATTCAATAAGTGTAAGACAAAACTAATTGGCTCTCTTCCATACAAATTTAATCACACTGTAAAATGTGATCAATGCAAATAAAGAGAAGGTTAAGTGTCAAGAATATAGAAAGAAAAAAATGGCTTATTTCCATTCTTAGAACACCTGAAAATGGGATGGGTTTCCATCTCTAACCTTACTATCTCACAGTTCAGCCCTGGTTTGAACTTAGTGAGCACTGGTGTCTGCAGTTTGTCTCTGCTGTTGTGTGTTAGAAATACCTTTTCCCTCAGTGTTTGTTGTTGATTCTGTTGTCTCATAGGTCAAAGATGTTGGTGGATTGGTACAAGCCTCCTGTGGATGAAACACACCCAGCCAAACGCAGGCCAAGTGTCCTTACCTGTGCAGCTGCTCTTGTAGCAAAGGTAGCAGCTGCAGCTCCAAACATGGAGCCCCTCCCAGAGCTGAGCCCAGGCCTGGGGTGTACACAGATCACCAGGAGTTCTGCTGGCTGGGCTCTGCTGCGTACCCCTTTGGCCTTCCCTTCCACCAGGGAGCCGTGGCATCCAGTGTCCTTACCTGTGCAAGCCTCCTCCTGTGTGCTCTCCTAACATTCCTGCTCCCAGAACAGCCCCTGCTGCTGATTTCTCCAGAAGAACTGGGTTCGTGCCCCATCCAGGCCTCCTTAGGGGGCTGAAGCACTGCTGAGTTCCCCGACTCCTTCGGTACAGATCTTCAGCTGAGGATGGGAAGGAGTGCTGTGCCATCTCCTGGGGCTCGCCTGGTGTGCAATCTTCGTGTTGAGCCTCTTCAGTGGATGTGCAATTGCCAAGGCAGCCATCTGGTGAGGTGAAAGGAGGCTGCCAGAACAAGAGCTGCAGTTCTGCCACACATCACAACAGAGGTTCAAGGCAAACTGTATGCAAGCAGCCAAAATGAATCCTTTAAAATTCATCTCTTGAAAGACCTGCGTTGAGAGGCTGACAGGGGCAGTAGTTATGGTGATGGCTGAAGTGTGGCTGAGGGTGCTGCAGTTGCTGCTCATGCAGAGAGCAGATAAATCCCTCAAATGTGCAAGTTGCCAAGAACTGACATCTTTTGTAAACAGCATCTCTCAGTTTCGCCCCAGGGATGTCCAGCTTGGGCAAGACATGGAAGAAAGCAGAGAGAAGAGATGGGGAGAGAGGGAAAGGAAAGGAGCAGCATAAAATGTCTGTGAAACTGAAGGAAGCAGCTTCTAGTATGGATGGGTTCCTACTGTGCAAATTGTCAGAGCTGGAGTGGGAGAGAAAATTTCCAAAGCTAGAGGTAAGGATAAAGAGATGTTGCTTCTCCCAGCCCAGGCTTCTTTGCTGGGCTTCTTGCGGTTTTAGAGGACATGCTTGAGTGGGTAGGAATTGCTGCCATTCTGCACAGAGCCTGCTCTCCACCTTGGCCTCTGAGTCAGGAGTGTTAGAGCAATCTGCAGGAAGATGGAGGTGATGAATGGCACAGCAAGCTCCAGCTGTGCAGAGAGGTGGAGGCAGATTTTGTTTCTCAGGACCCTTTCTCCTGCCTTGGAGATGGTGTTTATATGGGCCGGATCCTTGGAAAAAGGGCTTGGCTTGCATTTAGCTTCCAGTTCATTGGTGTGGTATGCTCATGGAGGCCTCCAAGATCCCAGGAGAGGTGGGAAAAGTGGGGGGTGGGCATGGAGGTGGCAGCAGCCAGGGACCGACTTCCCACAGAGGAATCCCTCTGGAGGTGCAGAGGTGCCCTGTAGTGTCACATTCAGCACCCTTAACTCAGGGCTGGCAGTGCCACTGTTTTTCTGTTGCTGTCCTGAACAGCAGCTGCTGCCCTTAATTTCAAGGAGGAAAACAGTGAGAGACCCTCACTGCCCCAGGGAACCTGGTGGACCTGCTTCCCCTTACCTCTCCCCTCCCTCCTCCTAAAATTTTGGAATTAAGTTCTAGTATCTCATAAAATATCACGCTCATATCATAACTTCAGTGTGCAGAGAGCCCATGCAGGGGCTGGGATGCATACAAATTGCTGCTCTAAATCTCTGGCTACAATAAGGAAACGTCAGATGGTGGCAGTTTACTTGATAAATACCTAATATAGCTTAAATAATTATTTAATGCAGACAAATGGAAAAAGAGAGCATCTATGTGCTGTGTTGTAATAAACTACAGCTCACGACTTGTCAAGCGGTGAGAGCAGCAGCTCCAGCAAGGGACTTTACCATGGCCAGGGCAGGAGGGCTCAGGCTGAGCACTGGCTTTGGGAGGGCCCTGCCAGGAGCTAACAGGTGTTGAGTGGCAGACTGATGAGGGATGAGAAACCCCAGGGAGCACAATTAATGTAGCCTAGGTGGAGTGATGGAGTGCTTCATCCTTCCACTTTCCCCACACTGACTGTAGGGCTGAGTGTTGGCACTGTGGGGCGAGTGCAGCCCAAGCCGGGCATGCTGCTGGGCATGGGGCTGTGCTTCCAGCAGTGCCATCCCAGTGGGGTGAGGAGGAGCTGTCCATGCCACGTTCCTGCGCTGCTGTGTCACACCACAGCATCTCTCAGCCCCAACTGCACTGCAGGAGTGTGTGAGTGTGGCCATGCAGGTGAGCATTTATCCCAGCATGTAGGCACTGATGTTTGGTGGCAACCATAGCCCGAAAGGAAGCGTCAAGGAGCAGTGTGAGGCAAGTTGCTCTGTCAGCTTAGCAAGCTCCCAGGGCCAAGGGTGTTTCTCTGCCAGCAGGAATGCCTGTTTCCTTCTGGAGCTGCTTTGCACCACATTGCCAGGAGAATTTTGTGGGTTTTGTGAGTGCAGCTCACGGTCTTTACCTCCTTTCAGCTCCATGGTCGATGACTGTTGATGGGTTTTTGCTTTGCTTTATATGCTCAGTGGTATTTCAGGAAGCGCGCTGGTCTCCTCCACGAGCTCTCTGACAGATTACAAGGACTGCACTTGACTGAGCTCCTGGTGTTCTGCTGTGTCTGCCATACAGAAACAGAGCTGTGGCACGCTCCTTTGCATGGCAGAGGATAAACACAGCAGCAGAGATGGAAGATAAGTGGCAATAAAAAGTACAATGTGGAGCGCCTGCCCTTTAAAATATATTAGGTGGTTTACAAATAAAGCTGTGTATTTTTAGGATCTATGTAGAATTGTTTGGCCCATAGACCTTGAGGAATCTGACCTTGAAGGGAAAAAGTAAAGCTGTGGCCAGCCTTCAAAATGGTCTGGAAGCAAATGAGGACAAGTATTCTTGCTTATTATTTCAGCAATAGTGGTGTGCAAAAATGCCAAGTGTTTGGTGAGGTATGCAAGCAAGGCTCCTTCCTATCTTCCCCAACCATCCTGGTGGAGCAGTGAGGAGGAGGGGCCCTGAGCTGCGGCTTACCCTCTTCCAAGTGCACCTGGTAGAGACGGCTGTGAAGTGACTCTAGGAATCGGTGCCGTAATCTTCTCATTTTAAATTTGTTCTTAGAGAAAACACAGACGATTCTCTGCATGGAGAATCCCCTGCACGTGCTGGGGCCGGGCTGCTGATTCAGGGAGCCAGAGCCTCCACGTGCTTTGGGCTCTGGCAGAGAAAATGTAAACAAATCTCCGGTTTTATGTCTGACCGAGGAGATGTAAATCAAGTGTGTGCTGAAGCCTTTTAAATGTTTTGACATTTTCCAATCCATCAAGGCCTTTAATTGTATTTTGAGTGAGTTGTTGTATATGTAAATACCCATTAATGTTGAAATTGTTTATAGCCAAATTGTCTGTTTATGCAAATCGTGTTCTGAGATCACAGAGTTTCTATTGCGGAATAAAAGTCTCTTTTATTTAATGCTAGGAATGTTTCCTGTGGCTGCTCTGGCTTTCACAGATGATGTAGCTCTGCTGTGCTGTCAGAGCAGGGCCCAGTACTCAGCAAAGGGATGTGAGGAGAGGAGCAGAACCAACCCCTGGAACCCATCTCCTGTGGCTGTGTCAGTGCTGTGCTTCTGCCTTCCTATGGGCTTTGGGACCTTCCCCGGGCTTTGGGAAACCTGATGGCTGACTCCAGTCAGCTCCAGGGATTTCTCTATCTGGCTTATGTGTTAATTCGAGATTCTGGTGCAGATGGCAACGGGCATTAAAAACTGCTGGGTGAAAAACGGAGAGAAATCAACATGCTGCTCCTGCTTATGCCGTGCCTAAACGGTAATCGAGATCATCACCTCTGGATAAATCTCTTCCTGCCATCCTACAGAAGAGGAGCAGTTACTATAGGCTCTGCCTCCAAGTTTTTAATCGCTGGGAAGCACGTGCAAATTAATGACTCGCTCATGATAAGAATCGATAGCGCTGGAGTGTTTGCAGGCCGCGCTGCAGATACGAGATGTGCCTGATACGCAGTGTTTGGGGCAGAGTTCACGTTGGATGCAGGCCTCTGCTGGGCTGCGTGGGTCCTCTCGTTGGCTCCGGCTGCCCCTGAGGAGGGCTGTGCGCCCCAGGACCACGCTTCTGTTCTGGCTTTTTCAGTCAAACAAGGCTGTTGATTGTGCTTTTGTGTTTGCTTAATGTCAGCGTTCCTTGGGGAATACCATAGAGTAATAGCAAGTCGCACAGCCTGGAGTTCGGCTCCCGTATTATTTCTTCATTAATATTTGTTGTTCATAAATATATATTCACTCCTATTTATCAAAAGAACACCAATTACCAGCCATAAATTCTAACTGTGGGGAATATTTCAGTCCGGTTTTATTAAGAAGTGATTTTTAAAAATGTTGCTGAGGCTTTTAGCCAGTTATGTGCTACTAAATATTTAAATCTGTATCTCTTGCTGCACGCTGAATTACAGCAAGGGGATATTTAATGCTCCCATTTCCCCGGCATAAATCTGCGAAAGATTGACTGGAAGAAAAGCGCAGTGCTGAATAGCCTGTGGAGATGTGGAGCGCTCGCTGGTGCCCAGCCCAATGGGTGCAGTGCTCTGGGGCTCCCTCTGGCCGGGGCTGATGTGCAGAGCCATCCATGTGCTGTGCAGAGCAGCTCGCAGTGCTGCTGGGCTGCTGGCAGCGATGGGTGCCTGGGGGCCCGTTACACACCAGCGAGATGGTGGTTTTATTGTTTGACCACGAGGCTGGTTTACGACATGAAAAGCTTTCAGCACTTAAATAGTACTAATAGGAACCACTCCCGCATGAGCTCTAACGGTCTCCCCCGTTAAAAGTGTGATTAAGAAATTAATTCATCTGGAAGGGATTGGCATGCAGTGGCAAACACTGAGATCACAATTTTTTTTTTTAATTTATTAAGGCTGCGTGGTGAGAGGAAGTGTGGAGCCCGAGGTGCACACAGGCTTCCCCCTGCCTGCTGCTGGGACACAGGGCTCGGCTCACTGCAGGCCCCACATCGTGCTGGTCAGACCCGAGAGGTCTGAGGAAACTGGAAATGGAGGAGGAGGAGGAATGCAGAGTCTGCTCTTGGTGGAGGGGAACACCCAGCAGTGCTCTCACATCACTGGACCCAGGGCTGCCTGGGCCAGTCCTGAATACGTTGCAGCATCCATGCTGCCAGCACAGCCCGACAGCTCCCAGCCCTGCAGCCCTTGCACAGCCGCTGCGGAGCCCAGCGAGCTCAGAGCAGGACTCAGAAATGCTCAGCACAATGCATGTTACAATTAAATTCTGACAGGCGTGGTCACAGCTTTGATGTCCATCAACTTCTGCTGGCAGGTGATTCTAAAGAGCTGTTATTTGCTTCTGAAAAGCAATCAAAGATTTCCCTTCATCAGACTGTTCAGGAATGAGCAGAGTGGGCAGTGCCAGCGATCCCCATCCCTCCCTGTTTCCCCTTCCTTTTCTCTCTCATTCTTTTGCTCTCCTGCTTTGAGCCCTGGTGGTTCAGGGTCTGTGGTGGTCCTTGAGAGCCACCCTGCCTGTGGCAGCATCCCACATCCTACTGTGCCACTCGTGTCCCCAACCTCTGCAGCAGGTCCCATGCGGTGGGGTTGCAGACACTAACAACAATGGGTGCAGGACAATTCTGCATGCTGCTGTGGAAGGTGCACGCTGACAGCAAGTTTTTCAGGCAAGGGAAAGCGTCTTATGGTTTCATCTCCTTCAAAATCCCAAAACCAGAACAAAAGGGAAACAGCTGTGTGTCTTCCTGGCTGCATGCAGGCAGTGCCAGCTGGGCTGCAGCGGTGCCTGCAGTAGGGGCTGCCCAGGGGAAGAGGCTCTTTGCTCTATGCACATGGCACAGTGTGGAGAGTTGGCCTCTTCCGACCACCCCCCATCCAGGCAGAACAAGCTGGGGCAGGAGGGAACAGCCTCCAAACTGGAGCTGCAATGCTGTGCAAAGCTGTTGTAGACAACAGAGGTCAGGGAGGCTGCTCTGTGCTTTGAGGGATCGCTGTTCCAAGTGCAGGCAGGAGCACACGCTGTGCTTGCGTACAGGCACAGAGAATATTCATATTGTGATTTATCCCATTCTTTTTCGCCATTGATTTTAATTAAGTTCACTCTCTCCTGCCAAGCCTGGGGAATACAAGCAAAAATTAAAAATACTGAAAGTTCGTTTGCTTTGCACTGGAGTTTTCCCATCCTTTCAGATGGGGAAAGGGGGCCCACATCACCACAATGCATTTCCTGTGCTCTGCTGGTCCCCAAATAATAAACATAAAATTAAAATCCTGTTAGGAGAATCACAAAAGCTATTATAGCTCAGCAGCTGATATTGACTCTGATCAAATCTTTTGTGTGATTTCACGGCTTTCTGGGCTGCTCACCATGCACACTCTGATCATGTTAGCTCTGGCTTGGCTTTTTTTCCTCTCCCCCGCTGAAGCAAAGCAAAAAGAATGGCAAGAAAAAACAATATCTAATCCTGTGATATAAGTTAGTGTCACACTTTTATTCTTGCAGAAGGTACTTGGATAGACAATACCAGAAATGAGATGACTGTACTCCAGGCCTGCATCTCCTCCTGTGTACATAGCCAGACATTGCACAGCTATGAACAGAGGAAGCAAAAGCATGGGATTTTTTTGCATGTATCTCTTAACCATTGTAGATGAGCAGAAACAGTCCCCCACAGCAACCTGGCTTCAGTTAGAAACTGGCTGAAAGTCCTGCATTCCGTGGGTATCCGTCGTCATCCTATTTTTCAACAGACTCATTTTTCATATCAGATAGGGTGAGAAGCAGATAAAGAAACCTCTTACTCAACTCTGATTTTAATTAATATGGTCATCAAATTGGCTATGAAAAATTAGGAAACCTCAGCAAAAATTCTGGAGGGTTATAAAATGGGACAATTTAATGTTTGCCGATCTGTGCTTTCCTCCAGTCCCAGGCAGTCAGTCATGGTGACTTGGTTTCTGAGAGATGTCTGGAAATACTCGCTGCAATCTCTTTACAGAGTTTAATGACCTCGGGTCATTTGGTGTTTGAAATATTTCAACTACTAGGGAATAAAAATGGAAGGTTTGTTACAGTTACCCTCCAGGAAGTCATATCCATCCACCTTTGGTTAAAGGTCTGAAGCTCTGTACAGCCATCACTGGCTGCAGCACTGCCCCAAATGAGGGGGCTTGGCTGCCTCCATCACAAAACAAGGTTCTGCCTGGGAAGCAACTGCTGGGGGCTGCTTCCATGGCCCAGTGGCCAGGCTGGAAGCAGTCTTTGCTATGCAGAGCTGAAGTACCGGATTGGAGGGGTGTGCACAGGAGCTGCGCTGCTGCAGCGCTGCAGAGAAGGCAGGAGGGCTCAGAGTCTCTCAGATGAGTGTTTGCTAAATGCAAATGCATGTGTGAAATGCAGATAAGTGTGTATTAAATGTATCTCAGCCCTCTCAGCAGTGTGAGTGCCTGGAGCCTGTTTGTTTAGCAGCCGTGATTTCAGTTGCTAACTGTTGAGCTCTGCTAATCCCAGAGGTGGCTGTTGTGGACACAGTTTGCCCCCCTAACCAGAGGTGATGGAACTTAAAGCTGCCAGGAGAGGAGACATGCATGGAAGTTTGCTGGTTTTGATCCTTCCTTTGGTGACAGTCTGCTGGAGGAATTGGCCTTGTGGCCTTCACACTTGCTGCTCTCTGCAGCATTTTGTGTTTGGCATTGGCTGTAAGACATGACATAAAAGCCAGGGCTGAGCGCAGACAGCCCAGCTCCTGTCAGGGGGTGTTGCTCTCATCGGTTGTGGGGCTGGTGCTGGGATCACATCTTCAGGGAGCAGGGATGGGGCCAATCGCATGGAGGAGGAGTCCTTAGGCTGTGACATCCCACCAAAACCATGCGCTGGCAGCTCCACATGCTGCCCTACCCTCCCTGGCTGCAGGGCCCAACGATGGCACCCACAGCTCAGAAGTGGTGCAGTGAGCATAGCCTTCCATGGGGCAGACTATTATTTATGTTTTTAGATACTGCTAACTCACAGATAATTAATGTCAGAAAGCTGCCATGGTGCCTTTGCTAATAGCTCAGCAAAAGGAGACACATTGGTCAATTAGCAGCTATGTGATCTGACAGTACCAGCAAAGGGCAGATCAAGCTGCCAGCCCCCTTGGCTAATATCATTAAGTTTAGAGAGTTGTCAAAGCCACACATAGGGTACTGGTGGGAACCATCAGAGGAGGGGAAGGACCCAGCAGACAAAGCCCAGCACTCACTTCTACATGTTTGTAGGCTGGGCACTGCCTGGCCCAGGTGTTGGGATGTGCAGGGATGTGCAGGGATGTGCAGGCTGCCATCCAGCTATCCTGATGTGGAGATGGGGTGCAGCTGCAATGCCTGACTGCCCTTTCCTGGGAACTGAGCTGTGTTACCCCAGAGAAGCCCATGTTATAGCTTCTGCAATACTGGGGAAGTATTAAATTAGAAAGAGACCTCTGAGCAAGGGAGAAGTAATATCTGCATATGTGAAGGCCTCCAGCTGTCGTCACAGCAATATTAGAGGATTTGTGCAGTTTAGCTCTAGTCTTTCTTCCCAGGGCTGACACCATGAAAGGAGGCACCATGATTCACTTGGAAATAAAAATACATAAAAATACATGCCTCCATGTGAGCAGATCTGTTGTTTCCCATCCCTTCAGCTACCTGAACTGCTGCTTGCTGCGGTGACTTTTCCTCCAGTGCAGTGTCTGGCAGCTCAGGGTGCAGCAGTGCTGCTCTCCCTCATGAGCTCTCAAGGCCTTCCCAGTACCCAAAAAAGGGGTGAGAACAGCAGGGGAGAATGCCCCAAGTGCCAGAAGAAAGGAGGAGCACCAACTTGCTATTGCCTTAAAGGCCATAGGAGAAGCTTGGGGTGCCTGGCTGGGAGCAGAGAGCAGATATATCAGATAGGGGATATATGTTACTTCGTGTCTGCATATGGATGCCAGCACATGGACAGACTCAATCCAGAGGCAGTATATCTGCCAGACTGGAGGGTCTGGCACATGTGCAGACAAGGGGCTAATCCTTCTGCAGACATTAGCAGAGGTTTCCCATGCCCATAAGGAACCTCAGAACCACCTGAACACCAGCCCTGAGGAGCTGTAAGCCCTTTGTTCTGGAGGATTGCTCTGCGCTGCACAGGAGGAGGTATGCTTCAGAGTCATTGTTCTCTGCAGGACTTTTGTTCCCTGTTAGTCTCTAGACTGAGAGCAGAGGATGCTATGGGGCTTCTAAGTAGGCTCCTTGCCCCTGCAGGCAGCTCTGTCCTTTGTCAGAGCTGTGTGCGCTTTTGTGGCTGGGGCACTCTTTTCCACCATTGTCTGAGGGATGTTTGTGTTGGTGTCTGGGATTACTTTTGCTTTCCCATAGCAGAAGACTCTGATTACAGTTGGTCTTCTTTGGGAAATGGATGCTTTAATATGCAGTCTTGTCAGTTGAGGGCTAAATTTTATTCCTAGAATAACGTTTAATTAAGCATGCTGGCTTGCTGTCTGTGATGCACCAGTGAGCTGCACAGATGCACTTACCTTCATCAGCTCTTTTAAAACCAGCTGGAACCGAGGTTAAAGTAAACTGTAAAATTTATGGGCTGTTCCCTCCCTTTTTAATTAGCACCGTAAGTGTGTGACAAGAGGCCTCAGGCCAGGGGAAGAAGCCATTTACTTGTTTACTGCTACTTGTCTTGCTCTGCAGCCTTGTCCAGCAGTATCCCCCCTAGATGGAGCTCTGCAAAAACATTTGGAGGCAAGAAAGCAGAAGCCTCCTGTTGCCCTGCACTCATTCATCTGCCCCAGCATCCCATAAACCTGGGGTTTACATTTTGCTGCCCAGTGGACAGCAGACATGAGTGGGGGAAACAGTCAGAACTCCCTTGTCCTCTCTATGAGTGCCTCCAGCACACCTTTCTGGCATCAGAGTTTGTACTTAAGGGACAATAGCATCAGAAGAAAAACTGCTATTTGCTGTAGACTGGTGCTGCCTTTGTGCCTGAGCAGTCTCTGCCTCGCTGTGCATCTCTTGCCCTCACAGCTCTGCTGGCTCCTGGCCTTCCCCTGTGGGCTCTGTGCAGTCCCCGCAGCCGGTGCTGCCAGCCAATGGATCATTGATCACTAAATAGATGGAAACTGAGCTCCAGTGCAAAACCTGGCATTTTGCAGGCTCTAGACCAGAGGGGACAGCTCTGCTTATCCAAGCTGACCTGCCAGAGACCTGCCACATAGGAGGGGCAAGAGGAATTGATTGTCCAGGAGGGTCTGAAGCAGAAAGAGCTAGAAGGGAAAGTGCAGCTGGCTCTTTAGGCACACTCTGAGAGTTCAAAAGCCCAGCTGTTGCAAGAGGATGTCAGTCCTGATGCTTCTGTTATCAGCCAGAAAATCGTGGACTGTAAGTAGCAGAAATGTGTAAATGAGTGGAAAAAAAATCTGTTTGTATCACTGCAGGAAATGGTGTGAAGAGAGATGGAGACTGAGCTTCAGCACAGGTGATAAGAGAGTGGAAGAATGCAGGAAAGAAGCTGGGTAAAACAGGTGTGAAGGGCCAGGGCTGAGGCACTGCATTTGTACGGTGTAGAGGAAAGTACGTGCTACATCAGCATGGCCATTCCTGTTTGTGCTGGTGGTTGGGTATTACAGAAGGCCCGGGCAATTTGCAGATAATTTGGCATTAATGTATGCAAGGGCAGCTGAAGGCTGAGGGCACAGCTGAAAGAAAGGAGCGGTGCTGTGGGAAAGGCTGGTGAGCTGAGGTGCTTCCCAGGGCTCCCAGCCCCTGGAAAGGAGGAGCAGTGGGAGGACAGAGCAGCAGGGAAAGTGCCTGGTGCTTATGCTTAGCTTGGAAGGAAAATAAATGAGTTTTTCCTCTCTCTTTTGCTACCTCTTGGGAGAATTCGGGTAACCATGTTGGAAACTACCAACCTGAATCTTTGGCAGGCAGAGCTGCATGGAGCTTCATTGGTATTTGCACCACACGAGGGCTGGCACAAGCAACTTCTATGTTCATCAATGTTGTGCTGCATCACGGCCACAGGAAGCTGGCGTGTCGTTCCATCTCATCCCTGGCTACTGCCAGCGCTATTACTCCTTTGGTTTTACAAGCACTAAATTCACTCACAAGTATAAAAAACAAACGGTCATACAGTCAGCTAGCTGAGCATTCCCCAAAGGAAATGTGATGCTGCTGCTCCTCAGAAGAAGTGCTAGTGATGGTGGGTTTATCTCTTGAATATTTGGCCAAGTCTCACTGCAGCTTTGGTGTCATCCTCAGTGCTCAACCCTTTCCAGCCCCTGGATGCAGCCTCCATTCTGCACTGTGAATGCAAAGCATCCCATGTGAAGATCTGTGCCACCCGCTGTTTACCGATCTTTCTTACGACTGGGCAGATGGAATTTGTGCCAGTGGCTGTGTTTGGCTCTGCAGGAGTGGAGCGGTGTGTTGTTTCCTCAAAGTGGGAGTCTGAAGGGCTGACCTGGTGAGGGCAGAGCAGCAGGGTTCTTGTCTGTTCAGATGTGGGCTGTGAGTTGGCAAGGCAGAGGTCCTGCCGGAGACCCTGTCACCTCAGCTGCTGTCCATCCTCATAGAGACCCTGGAGCTCCTGTGCCTGGGCTCGGGGGTCCCGGGGCATTTGTAAACCCTAAAAAAACTGCTGGTGAATTCTGTTATCTTGACAGATAATCAGAGAGATGTTGGATGAACTGCTGACCTCTGGGGAAGCAGCAGAGGTAGGTACGGTGCTCAGAGACTCTCTGGAGGGCTGGAGTTAATGCATTTGATTCACACTGGATGAGCAAAATGTTCTGCTGCCTCAAAGAGGTGCTGGGGGACTGGGGGCAGGAGAGCCATGTCTGACCTGTGTGATGGCTTCAGGCAGCCCACTGCTGCTGTGCTCACACAGGGTGCAGCTTCCACCTCCCTCACTATGAGCTCCCACTCTGTGGGATGAGCTTGTGCTCCCTGCCTGCTGGGCCATGCTCTAAAAGGGTGCGTGGCTTTGCTTGTCCCTGTGCTTTTTCCATTTTGAATCAGCGGAGCCTGTTCCTGGGGAAGCTCAAAGCTGCAGTTGGATTTTCATACGCATCTGCTCTGGGACTGCTTGGAGAATAAAACTGGTTGGGCCAGTTTTATGAGGGTGCCCTCTGCACCCTCATTTTTAATGCAGGGCTGATGATAAGGAAGTGAGATAATGCCAGCATGGGTGTGCACTCCTATCTCTAAGCCCTAAGGAATGGGTAACAGTGATCAGTTACAGCAAAGCACCTGCCCTCTGATGCGGCTGGACACAGACTGCTCTGATCCCCAGCTCTGGGCTCCCTCTGCTGAATGGAAAAACGTTTTTCTTCTGACCTCATAAAAAAGTCTCATTTCTTTGACATGGGACAATACCAACACCCTTTCCCGTAACCACACTGCTCCTACATTTTTCTCAGCCTGCCTCCAAGCCCCAATGACGTGCCCCGTTCTTATCTATCCCAGGAGCACGACAGGAAATGGCCCATCACTCCCTTTGTGCTCATCACCCTGGCAGCACCCCATGCACAAAATGGTGATGTCCTGACAGCTCTGGCCAAGGCGCTGCTCCTGCGAGCGGCACAGGGAGAGGAGCTCAGCCAGTAGGAAGACTGTGGTCCCTCCTCGCTCAGCCACTGAAGATGCAGCCCACAGTGAATCAGCCACCAAACGACAGCTCAGGGTGAGGTGAGTGCGTCGTGGGAGCACTTGGACAGAAGCTGCCGCTGCCTGAGTGAGCAGTGAGCGCCGGCACAGCCAGGAGCCTGGGCTGGCTATGAGCGAGAGCTGGTGCACAGCCCAGAGCCCTGAAGCAGCTTTCCCAGCACTCCCTGGTGGACAGTGCTGATTTTGATAGGCACATAACACAGTTTGAGGCTTATTATATTCCTAGAAAGAGCGAAGCTTTGAAAGATCCCCCTGAACCAAATCCAAACTGCAAAACGATCAGCTCCTGTCGGCCTTCCTGCTGCTCACCATCCATGGCAGGGATGGGGGGACAGGACTTGCAGGTTCAGCCCTTGGGCTTCTTGGGTTACCTTGGCGGCTGCGCCAGGAACATTTTGCAGAGGCATTTCTCTTGGCAGGCTTATGATCTTTTCTGCCTCAGCTGGGAAGCCAGCAGGACTGAATAAATCTTCAGGCCAGCAAAAATCCAGGGTATTCTCACAATTGCCAGGATTTTATTAATTTACAAGCGCATTATTGAATTTCTTCCTTCTTGAAAACAGCTTTCACTTAGATGGGAACTCCTTTAATATGTTCGGTTGTATGTGGTAGGCAAACCCAGCAAAATTCAGCAGGGCAGTCACCTGCCAAGATCTTCCTTAACCCCATTCTCTCTCAGTTCTTTTTGTTCCTGGATATTGGAGAAGTTAATTTGGCATCTTTCCCTTTTCCACCTCAACAGCATCACCTGCTTTAAACACATGCTGGCAGTTCCATTGAAAGGAACCAGTTGCCCCCAGAAACCAAGCAAACCGGTACATTGCTACGACAGTTCACACTGCTTCCGGGGTGTAACACCATTTTTCAGTCCATGTTTTGGTGTAGGCCAACCTGTTCTGTAACAAGAACTAAATGGGACTGCTGAGAGCAAAGCAGAAGAGCAGGGTGGCAGATGGTGTATGTGAGCTGTCAGGATTAGAGCTCTGCCCATACGTGTGCACCTCTGCCTTGAGGATGGGTGGAACGCCACGAGATGAGCGTTCCTCTTGGAGGTGGGCAGCACACATGGCAGTGCCTGCAGTGACAGAGCTTTGTCTAATTCAGAGATGGCAGAAGCTCCACAGCCCACATTCCCAAACGCAGCTTTGGTGGGTTGCTGAGTCCCTTGCGGTGCACAGCAGTGCAGTGTGCTGTGTGCCCTACTGGAAAACCTGCGTACGATGAGTAACAGAAGGGGCATAGCAATGACTGCAAAGAATTCCTCGCTGTCTGTGAAACATGCCTGGTTTTACAGAAAAACAAAAAAAAAAACAAATACAGAGAACTGAAAATAAATGGCATTATTAGCAAAAAGGGAGTCCCTAATTAACCAGATATAGCCCATTACTGTAGCCTTCAATTCATTTAATTGCATAATTACGTAAAAATACTGGTGATGTGCTATTCGGTATATCTGGTATTGTCTTCCTAATAATTAGCTCAATAATTGTCAGTTTGACAGGGTAATTAACAATGTTTAAAGATGTTGTGTCAGCCTTTTCTCCTTTGCTGAGCTCAGTCGGATGTCTCTGGAAGATGATTTTCTACCTGACTCGACCGCAGTTTCGTTTTTGATTTATAATAATGCGTTACGGGAACGACCAGACTCGTGGATTGCTTCCATGTTCCTGCTAGGCTGACTTCTAAAAGCGGGAGAAAAATGATTCCTTACTTTCATTTACTTTCAGGGCTTCTACTGTCCCATCCCCGAACTCACGATCTCCTTGGGGAGATTTTCCTCTGAGCAATTGCACGGACGGAGCTTTGTGAAACCTGACATCTGTAGCCCTAAATCTCGGTTCTATTTGCTGTGTAAAACCTTTCATCCCACATGCATCTTTTATGAATGGATTGAGAAACGCAAGGAAGCAAACACGGAGCTGTGAGCATCGCCGGGCGCAGAGCAGCACTGCTGGGCGCACGGTGACGGTGCTCTCCCTTTGCACCACAGTGCTAACAGTGACGTGTGACAGACGGCACCTCATTGCAGTGCCTCGAACTGCACGGTCCAAGCTGATGGATTTCACTTTTCAACAGGATAAAACCCAATATTCATTACTGAGAAGCGATAGATAAATCTCTCCTCGCACCCAGGAACTTTGCCAGCTGAGTTTTGGCTGGATGGGAGTCTATTTATGAATGCTTTCAAGGATTTTTGAAAACATTCTGCTTTGAATCATTAAACAAACAAAGTGATCTGGTCTCCTGGAATAAGCAGCAGTCACATGGATGTGAAGTCTGAACGTCCTTCTTGGCAAGACAGTTTCCAGCACTTCTCCCTCCCCCCCACTCTCTCTCTTATTTTTTTACTCTTGTATCTGTATTTGTTTACTCTTGCTTTCATTTCTGCTCTCAGGCTCTGCTCCTTACTGCACACCTTACCAGCTCCACCAGGCGCAGTGCTCACCAGCGTGCTTGCAGCGTGCACCTTACAGGCTCTCCTCCCTGCAGCCCTTCCCCTCTTAGGCAGAAGCATCTCTGTGCCCAGATGGCCCCATTCCACCGCTCTCCAGCCATTAGTTTGTATTCAGTATTCATAATTGATTCGCTAACGGAGAAACTTTACAATCTGTTGCAGGCCATTATATGCAAAACCATGCCCAAATAATTGATCCCCTGCCATCCAAATTGCAGAAGTGCTCAAGCGTTTTGTAATCTTACAGAAAAGGTTTGTATTCGGAGTGTTTGGAATGTATATTAAAATAGAACTGACATGGAGATAACAAGGCGCTGTTTTGCAGCGCTCTGTCATTAGGTGCTCACACACCCATACCTGTGCAGCAGGGCAGCGTCCTGCTGGGAGCGTGATCTCCCCCTGATGTGATATCTGGAGCTGAATCAATGCAATTTGGTCCTGAGATGTTCCACATTTGCCAGACACTGTTGTAGCATACTCACCTATTCCTGGCAAGGCAGTGGAATTCCCAGTGCTCGTGCTGGAGAAGAACACCTTGATGGTGATGGAGGGTGAGATGAGGTGCTGCAAATCTACCTGGCCTCAGCTCATGCTGCAACAAACAGTGGTTTTGTGATCCTTCCCATGGCCACAGCCACCTCCAAACATTTGTTGCACCAAGAAGTGAAATTTTCTCTGCTTTTGTGCCACTCAACGCTGCCCAAATCGCTGCCTCTGGAGCTCCGTGGAGGGCCGTGGCACCTCGCAGTGCTCAAAGCACAGCAGCAATGGGCACTGGGAGCAAAGCCAGTCAGTGAGGGCCGGCATCGTACCCCTGGCCCTGCAGTTCTGACACACTGACACCTGTTTTCAAAACGCCTGTTTAGATTGTGATTCATTTTGAGCGAATGCTCAGGCACAAAGGCAGGAAGTGCGACATAAAGGTTTCCAGAGAACCAGCAAGATCTCCTGTAGGATGATGGATCTCCCCTTAAGTCATAGGAGGAAAGTCTCCTACAAAGAGCGATAAATTCATACATTTCTCTAGTCACCAGGGTTATTTCCCACAAAAGAATTTATTACATGGCATACATTTTCCTGCTCACAATAATGAGATCTGGGCTCCAACATGTGACATTTATGACTGGCATTATGAACAAAAAAAAGAAAAGACACAGTCTTTGAGAAATATATGTGGGGCAATTCTCCAGTTCATATATTTGGTGTATTCACACCCCTGGGCAGCGAAGGCAGGGTTTGGTTTTAACTGAGCAGCCAGCAATATTTCTGCTAGTGCTTTTCTGGGGAAATGAACGGCAGTGGGAGCAGCCATGCAAGGGCTCTCTGGTTCTGCTGGAGTTGCTGCCACCAGCCCACGGCCCTCTGACATGGCTGGAAAAGCCTGCTGTGCTCTGCGCTCCAGAGCTCCCCATGCATCTCCCTGACATCACATGGCAAGGACATTTGGAGCTGCTCTGCTGCCTAATGGAGTAGTTTGGATGTTACAGCCTAAAATTAAAGAGCTCATTAATTACTATGCTGAAAGCCAGGCTCTCTTTGAGCCTGTTCTTTATCATGATTAATGAGGCAGCACAATCTCTTTCCCCCTTCATGTAATCTGTCCTGCCAAAGTGGGATCCACAGTCCTGTCTCCCGCTGGTCCTCTCCTCCCCACTTGGCAGTAAGAGCATGAGCAGAGTTTGGAGCTGAGTATTGCCCCACACTCCATGATTCTCACACCTCCAGACCTTGGAGTGCCCCTTGCTTCTGCCAATGCATTTGCCAAAAGGCATTTGCCTCCTGCTGGGAAATAGCCCCTCAGTCTGCCTTGGGAACAGGCACCCACCCAGCAGGGCTTCAGAGCTCAGATTCACTCCAGTTCCTATGCCTGGCTGGGCTGGAGCAGGTCTCAGTCTGCCAGTGCCAACCTGTTTTCTTAGCCCTGTCACATCTGTAAATCCTGTATAGCTCATTTGCCTGTGGGAACTGGTGCTTGCCACCCATGCATGTGTCCAATCAGCTGTGCGGGAGAATTGTACCCATCTCACTTCCCCGGGTGACTCTCCCATGCTCAGCACTGGCACGGCTTGGGAGCATGGGGTATAAATGCAGCCTGCCATAGATCTGAAATTCTCCTCCTGCCATCACGTTTCTGATCCTCAGCTTTCCGTTTTGCTGATAAGGAGGCGGCAGGAGGACAGGTATGCCTATCTGCAGGATGGTCACTTACTGCCTGGGGGCTTCCAGTTAGATTTGCCTGCAGAAGGAAAGCAAGACATTACCGCACGGCAGGGCTCGCTATGCAGCTTAAACCCGGGATAGAGTTTTTTCAATAAAATAGATGAAAACAATATTGGTGGCAGCAGCATGCACAGCGCAGTGCAGCTGCAGGAGCCCAGGCTGCATTATGCAGACGTGTGTTGGAGAAAACAACCTACCTTTGTGTATCGTAATAAAACTTTACACTTGCTCAGTGCGTTCTAATTAACTCTCTCTGCCCCTCCTGCCTGTGGGAGGCATTCAAACCCTCCGCATGGTGCTGGCAGGCTCCCGGCTTTTCACAGCCTGCAGCAATTGCATCAGATGCTTTCAGAGCTGCAGGTGAAAAACATCTGCCTTGGCCAGTGTCTGCTGTGCACCCTGTGCTGGGGCAGTGCCTGCTCTCTGCTGGGCTGCCTCCGCAGCAAGAGTTCCTGACAGCTGCTGGGTGAGGACAGCATTCCTGTCTGGGGAACTGGGCTGGAGAATTGCCTTTTGTGAATGTGATGCCCATTACTGTGTGAGAAAGGTTATGCAGGGAAACCCCAGTTTATGGGAGAACTGTGGCTCATTTGGGCTCCTGAAACAAAGGCAAAACACAGCTTGTGACACCTGGTGTGCTGCTGCAGGATAGGAGAGTTTGGGCTGGAGCCAGGCCCTTCTCTGGGGAAGGCAGATAAGGAGATGGGCACTGGGTGACCCTGAGCACGCAGAGCAGGGCTCTGTGCTCCACAGGGCATGGCACTTGGATTGTGCACTCTACCTCCCTGTGCAACTGAGCATTGGTGATGGAGAATACCAAGACCCCTTTCTGCTCTGCTGGAGGATGCAGCTGCCCATGTTTGGGCTGGGAAGGGGAGATAAGAGACTGCCTGAGCATAGAGTTACCCTGATGTGCCACACTGTTCATCCCCTCCACTCTGTGCAAAAGTTGTGACCCTTCTTAATGTGGTGTATGCAGAGAGGCCCTCCCAGGTAGTTCCATGGGCACGCTGAATGTCACCTGTACACACAGTTGTCAAATGTGAGCTGCGTTAATCTGTTAAGTGCATGTATCTTGCTCATAGGTACCTCAGTAACATCAGGAAAAAAAGTAGGAATTATATTGAAAAGTTGTTTGCAGGATAAAAACATCACACAGTACAAGATTTATGAAACGCTGTGATGGAACCTGGTGCAATGAAGCCTCTCCAAGAGCACTTTGAATAGCAGAGGTAATACCTCCCAGGGGAGCACCACCTGCTCCTCTCGCATCTCAGAAGGGACACGTGCTTGTGTGCTAATCTTCTGATGACAGGGCTGTCCATAATTGATACTTCATGTGTAGCTTTTATTACAGAGCTAGAAGTCTTCTTGGGAACCTTCAGATTAGCAGAATGATTGAATAATTGATACTACATGTTTTCTAAGATTCTGAAAAATTCACAGTGTATGTTGTCTGGGGAGGAGCCCAATTAAAGCTGCAATCCCTCCAGCCCACCTCCTCTTTGCTTCTCCACCTCCTGAATCCAAAAGGCGGGCAGGTACAGAGGGAACACACATCATTTGCATTGCAGAAAGAATGTACTTAATGACAAAACTTTATTTGCATTTTTACTGAGCAAAATGGAAGTGGAGATAGGAACAAGGTAAACGTCCCCTCTGAAGCCTAAAGACACCTTTGTACTTTGATATGTGTGCCAGGTAACATAAGCTGCAGCACAAGCTGGTTTTCTGCATTGTGCCACTGGGCAGGCTGTGCCCTGGACCCGGGATGGGATCCCTAATGGCAGCGTTGCTGCCCTGTTTCAGAGAGAGGGCTGCTGCCACCTCACAGCACTGCACACACCGGAGGGAGCCCAGAGATCAACTGGCAGCAAGCAAAGTGTTTGATATTGACAGTGCATTTGGCCACTCCTTCTTTGTCCGCTTCTAATTCTGGTATCAATTGCTTGATCCCTTAACTCTGCCCAGTGGATGAGTTAGGTGTGATTTACCTTCATTTGTGCCTTGTGATGGGCATGGTCTCCCCTTAGCGCAGGTGGCACTGCAGCAGATGGAAGGATCCCACGTGTGGCCCCCACCTGCCAACACCTCCCTGGGGTCACAGACTGAGATACACGGCTCTGCCACGATGCCAGGGACATGGTAGCACCAGGCAGGGAGAAGTGGTGGCTCAGTGGTGGCCCAGAGTCCATGGGGCAGCGGTGCCCACAGCCCAGGCAGGAGAGTGGGGCTGCGGCTGGCACTGTGGAGCTGGGGCTGGCATTGTGGAGCTGGTACTGTGGGGCTGGCACTATGGGGCTGGCACTGTGAGGCTGGCACTGTGGGGCTGCTACAGCGGCAGGGCTCCAAGGAGGGGGAAGCCCTGAGCACTGTTACTATAGTTACTGCAGGGCCAAGGGTAACAGGCAGAGATGTTTAAAAATTGATTGTTCTAGCAACAGCTCATCCTTGTTTGGCAACATCAGGCGCATGATGTCAGCTTGCTGAGTGGGGCTCTGCAGCCTCTGAAAATCCCACATCCAAGCAGCTCCTGGTGTCCAGGATGCAGCTGCAGCCATTGTGGTTGAGAGGTGAAGAAGTGCAGCTCGGTGGCCGCAGGGAAAGGGGCTGTGTGCTGAGATGTCCTGGTGCTGCAGCGGCCATGGGGGATTCAGCAGCACAGGGGATGCTGAAGAGCACTTAGGAATTGTTTCCAGGGCTGGAAAAGCCTGGCTGAATGGACAGCAAATATTGAGTTTGTTTTGTGTAGAGAAAATGGCTGCCACAGTGTCAGGACATTGTGTTGAAAATGTTTTCATTCCTTGTAAATTAGCCCAAGGGCTTGTCCTCCTCCTGTACTTCCTGCAGAGCTCCGGGCTGGCTTTATTCACAGCACTGAGCACTGTTGCTAGGAGTCAAAGAAAAGCAGGAGTATTTGTGGTTTTACTTTTCCAGACACCAAAACAGCAAGCTGACCACGTAGGCTGCGCTCTGCATAGATTCCACGTGGAAACAAGCAGGATTCACCGGGCGGATTCAGAGCTGACTTCCTTTATGTCATGGGGCAGTGCTGATGCTTTGGTCTGGGATGAAAAACAATATCATTTCTTCAGTCTCTTTCTCTCTGTGGCTATCCACCCATCCCATTCCGAGGGCAGCGTTCCCAAAGCAAAGCAGCATCAGCCAAAAAAATCCTTGCTACCATCTGGACAGCCATGCTCTGAGTAACCTCAGGAGGTACCAAGCCAAAGGAGAGCTCTATCAGAAGTGCAGAGGCAAAAGCAGAGATGAGCTTTGACCCAGCAAACCCTGCCAGCATTGAGGCATGGGCAGCACAAATCCACAGGGAGCGAGCACACCTGGGCCGGCCCCAAGTCAGCTCCACCTGCCTCCTGCCATCCCGCAGGATTTGTGCCATGCTGGTGATGCTGTTATTGTTGTTTCGTAATTATTAACCTCACTGCCCCCCCATCCCTCCTCATCAAGGGCATCATGTAGCTGCTGCCCTAAGATGTAGAGGCATTCTTTTGTTGTTGTTTTTTTTTCTTTCCCCTATAGGAAGAGATAAAGGGAGGGCTGGTGGTCAGCCAGTGTGTGTGGAGGGGAGTGAGCCTGAGAAGATTATCCCTTGAGAGCGGGTCCTGCACAGCGATGGGCCAGCACAGCCTGTGTCAGACTGTAAGTCATGCAGAGCCCTGGAGAAACATTTTGATCATTTGCATTTCATGTGTAAGGAGGTTAATTACAATGATGGTGAAGACAGTCATTGGCATGATAATTTGATTAGAAGGGAACTTTAGTTCCTAAATAGATCTAGCTGGGGGCTGTATCTCTCTCTCTCTAGAGCAGCAGTTTTTTATCCCAAAGGCTGCGGTACCCTGTGGAGGAGGGACCGGGGAGAGCTTTGGTATGATTTCATGCACTAGTTGGAATATCTTTATCTGAGTCACTGCCTGTGCTTATAAGTCCCTGACTGCGAGCAGGGGTGATAAGATCTTGAGGCGTCTGTGCAGTAAGGAATTAAGAAAAAATGCATTAACAAAGTTATTTAATTGCTATGCAGCACTGCCAGGAGCTGGAGTAATAAACAAGAAGATTCAGAACTGCTCATTTCTGAGAGCCGATTTGAACTATTTCTTGTTACTGAGACCTGCTGGGAAGGTCTGTACAACTGGAAAGTTAACACTGGAAAAGCTGTAACCAGAAAAGTGCCAGGCTGCAGCTGCTCTGTGAAGCATTAGGGCAAAGGGGATGGTGCATCAGTCCAAGTTAAAATGGCATTTCTGCTGCTGGCAGCTCAGAAGTGATCTCAGGTACATAGAGATGGACGTCCTACTCTGCAGAGCAGGAGGCTGGGTGGTGGTGGGTGCTTGCTATGGAAAACAGAATGTGTGATGGGAGGATGGCATGGGCTGGGTGTTCCCTGCTGCCAAAATTAAACGGGCCGTGGAGGATGGTTCCCTGACTCCAAAGTTGCATCTATTGCAGGAGTGCTGCATTAACTCCCATTTTGACAGAATGGGACTGGTCACAGAACTAAACCTTTGTGGCAGCTTACGTGCAAGACATTGTGACTTAATTATGTTTATTATGTATGAGCATAATAAAACACAATTCATAACTATGGACACACAGTTGGTGCTTTAAAAGGGCTAATTTCACAAAGTTGGAAGTAATTGAGGCTTGTCACTTGGGAATAAGGATTTCAGGAGAAAGATGTAAATGAATGAAAGAAAACAGCCAAGAACAGTGAATGTAAATGAGAAGCCAAGTTATGGAATGTTGATAAAGGGTAGAGAAAGCTTCCCTGATGGCCCTGCTGAGGAGGAAGGGATGCTCTCAGCCAGGCCAGGCCCCTTCACAGGTGCAGTGTTAAAACCAGGTAGAAGTCAGAGGTTATCTCCTATTGATGTGGCTGGAACAATGCGCCTGGCTCTGCCTATGTGAGAGTGGAAGCTGGTATGTAATAAGAGTCAAGAAGAGCTGTGAGATGATTACAGAGAATGAAATTATGCCATAAGGTGAGAGCCTGCAGGAGGGAAGTTTTTTCTACCCTATCAAAGGCAGGCTGAGGAAGCAACTTCAGTCCGTGAGTACTTGTGCAGGGAATGGAGCCCTGATAGCAGACTGCTTTGTTGTCTGGCAGACAAAGGTCTAACTAGATGCAGCTGAGGACAGACAAGTACAGATTAGAAATAAGCTACACAGAAGAAACAGAGTTTAATTAAGTACTGAAGCGATGCATCTAGGATCTCTTCCTCACTAGAAATGCTGCAGAGAAGATCAAATGTTTTCTTTTTTAGGAAGATTCATGGTTGTTCAAACTTGAATAAATGTAGGGCAGTCTGATGTCCTGTGCCTGGCACAAGGTCAGGCTGGGTGATTGTCAGGTCCCTGCTGGCCTCATTACCTGCACATGTATATGCAGACAGGATATAGATGGGCCTCAGAAATTGGTTTGGCAAGGTGTGAGCACAGGGGGTGCTCCAGACATGCAGCTGGAGTGGAGCTGTATCAGAACGAGGTGGCTGCAGCAGAGAGCAGCTCTGGTCCCTGTGGCGCCCTTATGAGGGTGGAGGGTGCTGGAGGAGGCAGGAGGAAGGAAGGACAGGGCAATGTCCCAGCCAGGTGTGAGGGTCTTTATCTAGTGCATGAGGGGCTGTGCCTTCACAGCCTCCCTGGGGAGCTGCAGAGCCGCTGTGACCAATGTAGTGTGTAGGGGCAACCTCTTCTGGCTGCAGGGTGCGTGCTGCTGAGGCTGCTCTGCTCAGCCAGAACGTGTCTTTAAGAGCTCCTCTATGAGAGGTCTCTAACTTTGCTTCTGACAGCATTCCTTGTTGATCTTATTTTTGCTCTGGCAACTGCTTTTTAAGGGGGGATGGGAGGGTGGATGGAATGAGAAGTGCCAGTGCTGAGCTCCAGACCTGCGCAGGTGAATCATTGTTTCATTTACCTTTGAGTGCCCATCAGGAGTTTCCCCATCTGTTTCCACGGCTGACTACTGGTGCATTTCACTTTGCATTTAAGTATTGTTATCTGTATTTGTCATGCCTATAGCAGTCTCCCCCAGATTTTAGTAGCTGTCAGTTTAAGTTATGGCTGCCTAGAATGGATTATATAGAGTCTTATTTGCATGGAAGAAATATTTGAATACATCAACATGTCTTGAATGCATAAGATTTAAGACACGTGAGTATGCCTGTTTAATGTATGGGAATAAGGAGGAATGAAAGCAAGCAGTGTTATTGCCACATAGTTTTTTCAGTAACTTTCAGTGACACTGAGCCTCAGGGACTTCTGAACTGAAGTCTCAGCATGTGCTCTTGCTGCATGCTGCATCTCGTCTTCCCCAGGACCGCTGCAGCTCCAAGCATCCTGATCTACTCTTGCCTTGGCAGCTTCCAGCAGAGGGGAAAGACAGTGGCTTGCTGGAATGCAGTAGGAAGCACTGTTCAGGTTCACAGTGCTGGGATGGCAGGAGCAGAGCCTCTCTTGCCAACAGCTGTGCTTCACCAGCAGTTTCTCACTACTCAGTGCTGTGCTTGCTTCTCAAAAGCCCTGCAGGCTTTTACTCTGTTCTGGCAGCCTCTCATGCATCAGTAAGACCATGAAGGGCATAGACTGTTTCAGCATTGGCCTTAGTGTGTGGAAGGCAGCACTTTCCTGCTCCTGTGACCCCTCTGCTCACTGTGATCACACATACTAAGTAAATCATCTGCTCGACCTTGCCTTTATCTGGGATTCCTCAGTCTCAGCACCATGAGCTGAGCTCTCTGAAGGAGAGCCGCTGGGTTTGGCTCTTAGCAGGTGTGTGCACAGCTCATGCTGCCCAGGGAGCAGCCCAGCACCTCCCCCTCGCTGCTGCCAGGACCACTTGCTGACATTCTTTTGATGGTCATCTTATGCTTCTTTGCCAGTATTTGCATATTCTGCCTCTTCACTAGTGTTTGTCTGCACTTGGTTGGCAAAAACCTTTGTGACAGCACAGTACAAGCTCATGGCACAGTTCACTGAACCTGCTCACCCTCCGCATACATCTCCTCCTGCTTTGGCAGGTGTGAGGCTTACAGGGCAGATAACAATTTTGCCACTACTTAGAGCCTTGCGTACTTGTTTGCATGTTTTCCCTCCAATGTACATAAACGCACCGACATCTGGGTCAGTCAGTGCTGTCCTTCTGTTCCAGCTACTGCGCAGCATCTGCTTACTGTCTTATTGCTTAACAAAAAACTCTTCTCCTGTTGTTTCATTTGCAGGTCTTTGTCCTGCAGCAGCTTATGTGCTTGTAGCTCTGGAAATGTTTGGCATCTGATCCACTTCTGGCCGTTCCATACTCTCCTCTGCCCAGGTTTTTTAGTGATTACATTTATGATAAGTTTTAACTTTTGAATCCTACCAATACAGTCACTTCAGAAGATAAATCAACCCTTGAGCAATGGCATGGGACAGAGTAGCCCTTTTCTGAGTGCTTCTATCTGTAAAAGAGCAGTTTACAGGTGCACAGGGTTGTCTGCTTGTGGAGCCCTTCCAAGGGGCTGGATCTGATCCTTCGGAAAGGTTTCCCTTCCCTGCAGGGCTGGCCTTGCACATCACCCTGCTGCTCACCTGGAGCTGAGCAGAGCAGCTTGAAGAGCGGAGAGTTCCTTCTGCAGGCTGTACCCAGCGATGTCTGGAGGGTTTTGGCTTGTGTTGTCATTAGGACTTGTATGGGAGGGAAAAAAATGTGACTGTAACTGGGAGGTGAAAGCCAGCAGCTTCTCTCAGCTATTATTATACATGCCAGAAGAGTAATGATTAAAGGGACTGCACTGTGAGGTAAAGTGATGCCATCCTGGAACCAGATGACTGGGTGATACAATTAAGATAAAGAAATCACATATTGTTGGAAACAGGGAAGCAGAAGTGATGAAATGTGTGATTGGGAAGTGCAGGAACAAGATGAAATTAAAGAAAAATCACAATAAGGAGCAGAAAATGAGCAGGACTTGGAACAAGTGACGCAGTTCTCGTGAAGATAAGAAGAGCAGAAATAAATTGAGAGCAAACACCCATGGAGTAGGAGAGACATACAAAAAAATGTTTCCAAACTCTATTAAAAATGAGTTGCTGCACAAAAATGAGAGCATTACAATCTAAAATAAATGGCAATATTAAGCCATCAGCATCTGTGGGCATGTGCTCAAGGAAGGACAGGGCAGAGGCTCGCAGGCTGAGCTGTGCTGGGGTAAGGTATTGTGTAGAGACTCAGAGCTGTGTAATTACTGCATGTCTTGAGAATGGAGCGCTTAAGACTGGTGAACAGAAATACCATAGTGACAAATCCTGCAGATAAGGGCTTGATGACCACAGGGCAAAGCCAAATGCTCCTCACACATAGCAGTTCCCAAATAAAAGTTTTATGCGAAAACCATTGATGAGCTGGTGGCATAGGCATGGTCAGGGCTCTAAGAGCCAGGGTGGCACAGCAGGGTGACGTGAGGTGTGTGCGCACAGGATGAGGGAAAGGCTCAGGAAAGGTACAACGAGGAACTGCCAAGCTCTACTGGAGAAGCTGGTGGCTGCTGATGGAGCAATGCTGCATGCCCATACCTGCGGGTGCCATCAGAGTCACTGCTTTTGATGAAGATAGGTGATGGTGGGTGGTGCGGGTGCCAGCAAAGGATTAAACTGTGCCACCGAGTGTTCAAGAACAGATAAAGGGACTGAAAACCTCAGGATGCCAGGGGCAGAAGGATGGTGGGGTGAATGCTCTCCTTTGGCAGAGCTGCTTGCCTGGCTCCCACCCTCGGGCTCCCCGCTGGTGCTCCTGGGTGGGAGTGCCAGTGGCCCAGGTTTGCTGGTGGCTCACCTGCTGCTGCAGCCTGCAGGGCTCTCCTGCGTGCTGGGTGTGAAGCTCTCTGGACTGGAGTCAGGGCTGCATTCAGAAATAGATGCAAAACATCCTTGGTGTAATTTCCTGCTGGCAAGATATGTGCACATATGTATGCTCAGTCTCAGGAAGTGCCAGTACAAGAGGAAGAAAAAAAACAAGGCCCAGCGATTGCTATTTTTATATCGTAGGGGGGCTCCTGGACTTGCTGGTGACAGGGCTGCATAAGCAGGTTGGTAGCACTGAAATGTGTGAAAGGAATTCTGTCCTTGTGTTGCGTACAAGATGTCTGTGCTGAGCTGTGGCTCTGAAACCTGTCACTGCCAATGAGGAAATTGGCTGTCTCCAGAAGGCAGGAGGAAGCTGCTCCTGCTAACGGCTTCCAGCAGGCAGATAAGCCCAGAAATATGTTCACTTTCCAAGAGCAGGTGTGTCCCTGGGGGCAGAGCATCAGCCATCTGCGGTGCTGAGCCGTACTGGCGCTGGGTGCTGGGGCTCAGGGTAGACCTGGGGCTGTGTGTAGTTAGCCTGGGTGGTCTGGAGGCCTGGCAGATTGGGTCCCTTCCTGTGTCTGTACCGTGCTCAGAAGCTGTGTGCTGCACGGCATTCATGAAGCACTGTACTTTGGGATTCGCCCCATGGCCCTGTGTGGGAAGCCAGCATGCTGTGCAGCTTCAAATTAGTGAAGGGCTCACAGCACGCTTCCCAGGATGGTGATGTGAGATGGAGCCTAGTACTTCCCCTCCGTACAAATCACCCATACCTACAGATACTCTGGTTACAGAGCAGCAGTGAAGTATTTGCATAGTTAAATCCAAAATCTTGTTGGTGTGGTTGTTTAGTTGCAAGGGAATGAGCCTGTTGTTCTCCTTTTGTGATGCTCTGAGGAAGTCACGTATTCTTGAGAAAGTCACAGTGATGCTGAATGAGGCAATGCAAACACCAGGGACGAGGGCTTTGACTTTGGGGTTTCTGAGCATGGGGGAGAAGTTGTGAGAGCAGTAAGTCCACCAAAGTCAAGCGTGCCCAGAAAGTGGTGACTCCGCATGACTTTGTGCTGCCAGTGCCTCAGGTTCAAATCATTAACATTAGGGAGCTGCTGCAAAGTATCAGAGTGCAAATTTTTCAGTAGTGTCTAAATTAAGGAAACTTCTGTAGATTACAGGGCTGCAGCCTTGACCCACACTGAGGTCAGACTGGGAAGCAATGGCTCCTGTAAGGGTCTCTGCGCTGCCCACTTCTGCAGGTACCTCTGGAGCCCTGCAAGAGCTGCAGTGGCCTTGGCATGCTGAGAAAGGAGCCTTTACCCTCCCTGAAATACCTTCCCACCATGCACACACTCTCAGATCTGCTCATTTAAGTGCATCAGCCTCACTGCCTGTACACACAGGAGCTACCACGTACAGGGGGCAAAGGTGGAGACCGTGTCCCCCAGTCTCCAAAGGTTCTGGATATGTTATGGAGATGTTATGCACCCCCATGCCGGCCATGTTTCAGCCCCTTCTGCCCTGTGTCTTTCTCTCCCCGAAGGAGGGATGAGGCAGAGGTGCTCCCAGCTGCCTGCTGTCAGGTACTCCGGACACAGGACATGGCTGGTGCTTGGGAGAAGGGTGCCATGAGGAAGGTTTGTGCCTGAGCATTAGAGGCTTTTGTTGCTTGGAGTCTGTGCAGGAGGCACTGTGAGGGTCCAGGTGGAGCACTGCCAGAGGGAATGATGAAGGTTGCTTCCAGCTCCCCCTGCACAGAGCTGTGTTCCCTGGAGCTGAGTGCTGGGGCAGAAGAGTCAGATGGGTCAGAGTGCCCCTGGGCAGCTTTCCCATACGTGCCGGGGGCATGCGGACATGTCATAAGTCCTCCCAGCCTCTCTCCAGTGGTCGTTTCTTTTTTTCTGTCTTTTCTGTGCCTTCCTTTAGGTTTTCGTGGCTGCTACGCTCTGAAGTAAGCACAGAGGTTTCCCTTCTCAGAATAAAGGAATTGAATGGAATTGAATTCCTGCTGGGCTAATTTCTGTGCAGTAAAAATAGCTGTAATATATGTCTACTGCCACTTTTGTAAGGGGAAGCATGAATTCGTGGTGGCAGAAAAAAAGAACATGGTTAAGTCTGCGGCTCATCTCAGTCCTACAGCTCTGTGGGGCAAATGCCCTGGGGGACTGTGGGCTCTGGGACCCTGATCACAATGTGGGATAGGGCCCTCCACAGCAGTTTGATTTGACGTGGTCAGGACCGTGGCCACATTTCAGAGGTACCAAGCCATGGCAAATGGTGAGGAAGTGGGTGGGGAACCTGGGCAGTGTGGAGGCTGATGGTTGTTATAGGACTGTTGCTGCATGAAGCTGTCCTCTGTCCCTCTGTTCAGTCACAGAGTTCTGCATGGCACTTGGCCATGTGGCAGCTGAATAAAGGTGCTGTGGCATGAGGATGCCTGCTCTGCAGAGGGAGCTCTGGGCTGAGCCCAGGGGCTGCTGTGGGGAAGTGCAGGAGCAGACATTGAGGAAGGAGCTGCAGACACCTGCACAGCAGTTCTGGTACCCAAAGCTCAAATGAAGGTCTCCTGGAGAAGTTTGTGCTTCAGATGACTTTAAAGCTTTTTATGCAATATCCTCATGCTTTTTGTAGGTACAGGTATAATTATTTCATTATGCTTTCCTGTGAAGTGTGAAAACTATCTTTACCAATCCTCTTAAATTAGTTAAATATAATATTCAGTGAGACAGGAGATAGAGAAATGTTAATTGAAACTGGAGAGGTGTTTATAGGGTGATACAGTGTGGCCAACTGTGACTAAAATTAATGTTCAGGGTGCTTGATAGTGATTCATATTCCAGAGTTTATTAAATATTTCCAACAGCAGCCAAAGCCACATGGAACAGTCCACCACATTTGTGAGTATCATCTTTGCTGATACATGGCACTTACTAGGAGTGGGTCAGCCAAAATCATTTTTAATTGGATCAGGTTTTCCCTGGGCTGCTGCAAGGACACTTCTGAGTGCTTGCTGTATTAGCTGGTGTGCAGGCCTGTCACATCCTTCATACACTAGGACAGGACCAAATTGGTCACAAACAGCCCCCTCCATGAGTGGGATTCCATGGGGTCATTATATATGAATGAAGCAGAGTTCTTCCTCAGAATGGAAGAGCCTGGTTTTAATGCTGCAGGGAAGCATGGGATTGATTCCTCCTTGGCCCCACTGTAATGACTTGGCCTGTCTCACTGTCAATGGAACCCCTACTTTATATCATACTGGAGAGCAAGTCCTGCTCTGTCCCTGGCTGTTCTTGCTCTGTTTTGTGCTCCTCTTTCGAAGGAGGACCTAGGGAAATTGCAGGGCATGGCTGTAGAAAGTGTCACTGCAGGGGATGCTCTCCTCCCCAGCAGGTTGGGGAGGTCTGTGCGTGGGCAGGCAGGTCGCCTCATCCATGCAGATGTCTGATTCTCTTAATTGAAGTATTTCCCTTCCTTTGCACGCAAGTCTTTGGCTTCACACATCTATCACTGAATAGCAGAAATGTAGACTGTCCTCCTGACATTTAGTCTCCACGCAGCTCATGCTAGCCTAAGGACATCATCTCTCTAATTCACTGCTGAGGCCATTCAGCTACACATGCTGCATGGAAAGGAAGAGGAAATGCAACTTAGCAGCTGATGAGTGACAATGATACATCACAGGCGATGGGCTCAGCATTTCTGCAAACCTTCTGCTTGCCTAAGGCACCAGAAAACATTTTAAACTATTGAATACTGCAGCCAATAAGCGGCTGCAGTAATTTATTGATGTTCCCAGCTTGCCTTATTCCTTTCATCTATCTTTATGCCTGCCCTGGAAGGCTGAAATAACTAATGTTGCTATTTTTAATGAAGTTAGGTGAGCTGTTCACCTTTCACTTGGAGGACCCAAGCTCTTTTTTTAGGGTCCTGACAGCAGCGAAGGTCAAGAAGTGACCCTCCTTCGCTTCTGCCTGGTGCATGGTGTGGATGTATCTGTGTGTGCAGTGCTTTGGTGTGGGTGGACTGACCATCATTCTGCACAGCTGGTGCAGTAGCTGCTTGTCAGTGGCTGCTCTTAGTTTCTTTATGCACGACACTAAAAATTCCTCTCTGTCCTTGGGGAAGCCTGGCTACTCCTGGGATGCCTGCAGTCTGTGGGGGCTGCACTTTTTCACACTGAGATACTGGAGAGGTTCAGGCTCTGTGTGTCTCTTCTTCTTTAGAATAAGGCTTTATGGCTCAGATCTCGTTGCCTTTTTGGTTAGGTCCACGCAGATTTGTGTTTCTGGCAAATGCCGTTTCACACAGCTACTGAAAACCAATTGAAATGATTCTGCATAATCCCATTGGCAGTTTGTTAAACTGATCAACACATCTCATCGCCATGGAGAGCCAGCTTCCATTGGAGGAGAATGTACTAAAGAAGAAATCAATTTCCCATATAGCACCATCACAGCTGACACTAAACAAACTCATGTTAGATCGATGCCCTTCAGTGAACTTGTAACTGGCAGGAGCTGCCAGGGCATGAAAGCTCATTGCTGTTTGTTATTTTCCCATCTTTGAAACAGAATGCTGTTATGCCACTTCGAGTGCTCAAGCCGTCTGCTCTTTGTTATTGCTCTGGTGTTTGCATCTCTGATTTTTGGACTATACTGCTTATGCAATGGTTCATTTGCTTAAAAGCGATGGAATGATTTATCCTTTTTGTCACTCTGGTAAATCAGGAGATCCACGGTGGAGAGAGGCACAGTGCAAGGCTGGTGTACCAACAAGGCCTGTGCTTCCAAATGTACAGACACAGATTGAACATTTCCTTCCTGGGGAATGGCAGTGCCTTTGGATCTCTGGAAATAGACACAATTGGATTTTTTTTTTTTCCATGAAGCATTTAAGTTACATACAATCTATTTTTCTACTAATGTTATGACAGTAAGTGCTTCTAAAATAAATCATCGGCTCTCAAATTCCAAAGTGCTTGCTGCTAGAATACATGCAAATTAGCTGACATTAGTCCTCAGAAATTAGTAATTAACTTCAGTGTTTCTTGAGAACATGCAGGCACTAATGCACGTTAGTGCCTGGTCCCAGTAGTGTCAGGGAGAAGACATCTCTGCTGCTCCCTTACAGAGGGATTAGGGAACCTCCCCCTAGATTTCTAGTAGAGACAACTAACTAAAGAAGACTTCAGACACTCCTCGAGGCATTCAGTGCTGTGTCATATCGTTTTCACTCACCATATTGTCTGTGGAATTCTTTGTGTTAACGCATTAATTGTAGAGGAGAGGAATCCGTTTGTTACAGAGCATGTTTGGGCACATGAAACGTGCTTTGCAGGTGATCGTGGCCTTTTCACAGAAGGAAGCAGTCATGATTTTTTTTTTAGTCTATAAGAGGAAAAAATAAATGTCCTATAGAATACAGAGAAAACTCACCTGATAAATTAATTTTCAAGCTTTCATGACAGAACAAAAAGCAGTTTTGGATTTGCAACCTTGCTGCTTTTCTTTTAGAAAGACCTTGTCACTCGGTAGGTTGAGACCTGGATGAATCTGTTTTGTCTGGAAAAGTGTTGCAGTATGGGAATGAAATGTCATTCCCTCACTGGAAGATAAATCAATAGAGCAGCTGGCTTGATACTTTTTTACTATTGTTACTGCCCCATGCAGGAAAGGCAGTTGGAGCTGGGGACAAGATGGGGAGCTCTCCTGGTCCCTGGGTCTGGGTGTTCCAGCAACGTACTGCATTAAGCACATAGAGGGACAGGCATGCTTGGGCTGTGTACAGCTACCCAGTTAACCTGTAAACAACAAAAACTTGCATAGATCTTTATAATTCTTAACACTTACTATATAGAACATATAGAACATTCTCTTTGTGGCGCTCAGTGTTTTATAAGCATACAATTTTACAGATAAAGCATCAAGTCTTTGCTTTTACTCTAAGACAGGCTATTGAAAATGTAACTCTGCAAACCTGTGCAAATGTGTTTTTTGCTGTTTAACCTGGCAGGCAGCTAAGGAGCACACAGCTGTTTGCTCACTCCTCTCCCCATGGGATAGAGGAGAGAACTGGGGGGATGGAGGTGGGGGTGTGCAGTGGAAATGCTAAGTCACAGACTGATTGGTGATTGAGCACCTGGTGGGAAGGCAGGGCCTTCCTAGGAGAGTTCAGGTACATGCAATATACCTGAGTGACCAGAAGGGGTGGAGCCAGGATCCACCCCTTCCCAGACCTCATTTAAGGGGTCTCAGGAGAGAGGAGAGATGCTGAAGCCTTTGAGCATCTTTGTGGTCCTCCTCTGGCCTTGATCCATCAGTTCCACATCCTTCCTGTGCTGAGGGGCCCCAGGCCTGGATGCAGCACTCCAGATGGGGCCTCAGAGGGGCAGAGGAGAGGGTGATAATCCCCTCCCTGTCCTGCTGCCACCCCTCTGTTGATGCAGCCCAGGATACGGTTGGCCTTACGGGCTGCAAACACAAGAAGCAGATAAGTCGCTGACTTAGTTGTTGCTGTTCAGCTGTGTTTACACTAAAGCATCAGCATTATCATTGTTATTTTCTCTTAAGTCCAGAATGTGGCACCATACCAGCAACTATTGAAGATAATTAACTCTAACTCAGCCAGGAAAAGGACAGTGGTCTAACTATTTCATGTCAGAGGATGGAATATATTTAAGCTACTTCCAGGAGAAGTCTTAGTCTCTGAATATGAGTGCTGCCTTATGAATCAAGGTCAGCTGGCATAAGCTGTGCAAATGTTCCAAGCCTCTGGAGCTTAGGAAGGAATTTAGGAGGCTTTGAAGTGCTCTTGATCTTCAGAAGGACATCTGCAGCTAATGGTCTGCACTAGCACGCCAAGAGCTGTAAGGTTACATTGCGACTGTCTTGAGCCTTCTCTGTCCCGGTAGGTTTCCAGGGCCCTTTAATGCAAGTTCAGAGAAAAGCAAGTTGTAAAAAATGCTCTCTCAACCTAACAGCTGATAATCTAGTGCTGGTTAAGTCAGGTGTAAAATGTCATACTGGGGTTTTAACTATGGTGCTTAAATGCATGATAAAGTAAAGCACACAGAATTAGTGGGATTTCAATGGAAAGTTAAGTAAGCAGAGACTGTGCTCTTTGCTATACAACTAAAGGTTCATTTTCTAATTGCATCCAAATAGACAAGTATCTGTTTATTAGCCATGCAAAGCAGCACAATAGTTTGCCAGACTGTCTTCATTCCAGCTGTAATAAGAAAAAAAAAAAGCTTTGCTGTGAACCTGGATCAATCCTGAATGTTCAGGAACTGCTTTTTCATCTCTCTTCTCTCATTAGCTGATGGTGCCAAGATGTTCTTTGCTAATGAATGGCTGCACAGTTCTGTGAGGCCTTCAGATGAAAACAGCTATAGAAGCCCAGCACAGGGCACAGTCACCTCTCAAAGCGAACTATGTGATGCAAGTCAAGGCTTAAAGGCTTTGCTCTGCTGGATGCAGTTCACATCTGGGGCTGTGATCATCTCCTGGGGGTGGAGGAAAGATTCTGCCTGACAGTCCTGAAAGTAACAGGACAAGTGCCTAACAAAGTGACGCCGAGGCCTTGGACGTGGTGTCTGGGACAGAGGCTTGTCTGTGTGTCAGACGCCCCTTTGTCTTCCTGGCACTGGGACGGGAGGGGAAGCCTCTGCTCAGACCCAGTACTCAAATCTCCATTTGCTGTGCCCCTCTTTCTCCTGATCTGGACTGTCCCCATTTATGGAGCACCTCAGTGTTGAAAAGCGTTGTAGCCTGCTCAGCATATACTTAGAAGCCCTGTTTTGAAGGTGGGAAAGGACAAGAGATGGTCTCTTGGTCAGAGAAATAGGCTTCATGGCCACTTGGTGTGTTCACAGCCTTATGCACTGCTTTTTCTACACACAAGGTCTTCCCTGCTGCTCATGTGAGTGTCATGCATTGGTCTTCTGCATCCCAGGCAGCTGTGGGCACCTAGCAGCCCATCTTGCTGCTGTTGGACCAGAGGTGATCTGCTCTTCAAAACCACGAAAGGCAGCAGTGCTCGCTCTGGCAGGATGTGTTGCAATGGATGTGGCTTTTCAACCTCTCAAACTCTGAAGTGTTGTTTTATTAACTAACAAGGGTATTAGAAATGCACAGAGTCACTGGGCTGAGTATCGAGGTCTGTGACAGCAAGACAAATTGGACAACTAATAAGTTACGTGAGTGGCAAGTTTTGGTGACAGGCTGACAGTGTGGCACAGCAGAGTCAGAGCAAACTGATGACACAGTGGCTCCTGAAAGGTCACATTGTCAGTGTCTCCATCAGCAGGGAGAGCTGCTGCTCATTGCTGCCAAATGGGAAGTGACAGAGGGCTGTGGTGCCTCGGGTGTTAATGATGGGCTCTCATATGCTCTGAGCACTTGTGAGTAACAATGTTTCTTAGTGACTTTTCCAAACAGCTGCTCCTCACTTGGAGCGCTGCTGGTGCCACTGTCCTGGCATCCCATGGGGAGGGGGCTCTGCCGTGCTCACCCCCAGCACCTTTGGCTGGGCAGCATTCTGGGGTGATGGTGAGTGGTAGCAGGTGTTGTGTCCATGTTTCATAGAGTGGCAGATGAGAGGCATGAGAGTGGGAGGCAGAGGGTGTTGTGCTGTGTTGGCAGAGCCAAGGGGAAGCCAGCGAGGCTGCTTGGATGGAAAGAATAGCGGTGAATGAAGGATGGGATGCTGCAGGCCAGGCTTGGATCGTGGTCTTCATTTGTAGGAAAAAGCAAAACAGAGTCAGTGTGTTGGTTGTTTGGCACTTCTCAGCCAGTTGTGACTGGGGATTGTAAACGAGGGCAGCAACACTTCAGTCACCCTTCAGAACCAGTGCAACTACAGAGGCAATAGCTTCCTGCAGGCTCCGTGTCCCTTTACTACACCGCCAGACCTGTAATTGGACTGTTTGCTTTGAGTCACCAATTCTAACACAATCAACTGATACCCTCTGGTAAATGCTCACTTCCATCCTGCCTGGCTTGCTCATCTCACTGCAAACTGACCTTCTCTGCAGGAGGATGGGTTTTGTGTTAGCACAGCATGATCACTGTGTGTGGCTCAGATCAGTGCTGTTCTCTGTGCCCCTGAGAGCCACCAGCTTGACATGGTTTGCAGTGGGCCATGATGGATGGCAGCCTCCTGGCGGAGGTCTGTGTGGAGTGTAGGCTGTGCTGGGTGCCAGCAAGGTGTGTGTGGCCTGGCTGTGACTTGTCACTGCTTGTCTGCACCAGGAGAAAGAATCTTCCCAGCACTTGTGTTTTCACATACCTGGGAAGCAGGGACCTGGCTTTCTCGGTGTGTGCATGCTGTAAGTGAGGACAGTCATTGTTCAAGCCAATAAGTCAGGTGTGGAAGCTAGACTGAGCACACTGGGAATCATCTTGCTGAGTGCAACAGGTCAGAACTCTCTAGGCTCCTAATTTTTTTCTCTTTTGTCAAATGGTCACTGGAGAGTTAATGTAATTTTGGTTTTAATTACATTGCTGGAGGGCATGCTTACCCAAGGGAGAAGACATAATTACCAAGACATTTTATTAAGATATTATTTAATTTTATTGATATGTCACAAGCAAAGGCGCAGGAATGTTCAAATCAATATATACTTACATCAATGTTTAATCTACTTTCAGCATTTTTGCCTGTTCTATTTATGCAGTTGCTAGTTGATAGATTAACTTACTAGGAATATGTGGAAAATTAATGAATTTCCAGCAATATCACACCCTGTGTATTTGTTTCAGTGCAAAACCAGAACAAGAACAGACTTTGTCTTCTTTGGTCTGAGGTTTTCAGCCCCTTTTCCTTCCAGATCACGAAGGGTGTGCTCCATTTTTCCTTGTCAGAACAGGTCTTCAGACCTTCCGGGTCAGCAGCCCCTGTGTGGAGGGCAGACTGGAACCAGACTGGATGTCATCTCTTAGGAAAAAAATTAACAGCCTGGGGATGTATAGAATAGAACAGCTGAAGTTGGAAGGCATCTGCAGAGATAGAGCCTAGCTCCTGGCTCAACACAGTTGTGCAGCGCAGGTGTTGCCCAGGGCCTGGCCTTTGAGATCCTGTACTGCTCTCTCCGAAATAGAGCTGGCAGGGACACAAATCCATGCTGACAGGCAGTGATGAAAAAATAGGACAGCACTCAGATGGAAAATGGGGCTCCTGGACCACTTACAATGCCAGGGCCTGACACTGAGTTGTAATTGTTCTGCTCTCGATGCCGAGGCTGATGCAGCACAAGGTTACTTAGCACGGCTCTGCTCGCTGCCATTTGCGTCCAGTTGGCTTGTGGGTGAGAAATCTGACATACTCTGATCCAACCAGCTGTTGAATTACTACGACTCCAAATGCCGTGTGACCAGTGGAAGGACTGATGCAGGGAAGTGATTTTCGAGGTGCCTTATACCTTACATGCACGATGCTGCAGCGCAGTTCCTCTGTTGTCTTCATCCATCAGCTGTCCCAAGTATATACATTATCCACTGGCTCAGCTGCTGCTGCATCCTGCATGGGTCTCACTCCCTGCTGCTCTCCTTGTTACACAGATGACACTTGCAGTGACAGACTTGGTTTCTGCTTCCCCCTGCTTGGGTGGGTGAGCACTGCTGGGGCTGATCTTCATTAATGCTTCCCAGGTGCTGTCTCGTATGGTCAGTTTTGGGGAATTCTGGCTGTATCCCTTCCCTTGTTTCCCTGCTGAATTGAGCTGTCTTTTTTTTCCCAGGCAGTAGCTGCCATCTGCACCAGGAGGTTAATTTGTTCTTCTTCCCCATAAGTGCATTTATCACATGGAAGTGGCTGTTGTGAAAAATATTGATCAAACACCGGCTGTTCCCTGGCTGGACTGCAACGGAGTGTTACAGTTACTCAATTGCTTGGCATTCTGCTTTGTGTGCAGACAGCTATGAAGAGTGGTGTGCCCGTGTGTATGTGTGTGGCAGTGGGAGGAGCAGGCAGTGGCTGCTGAAGGCTGCTTCACCCCCTAGTGCTGCTGGCAGTGATCCTGCTGGTGGCACGGCTGATCCCTTAGCATGCAGCCAGGGCTCTTCCTGTCCGAACTCCTCACCTTGCACTGTGTCTGCAGAGGCCCAGAGCACGGTGATGAAGAGGGGAGGAGGTGTGTGATGAGATGAAAACGTTTCTGGTATTGGGGAGCGGAGAGTTTGGAGTATTTCTGGCTCTGAATCTGGCAGTCTGAGTATTGAGTATACTGAGCATTTCCAAGGGCACTTGGATCTGTGATCTGGCCAGCAAGAGTGCTCTGGTTCGCTCTGCTTCAGACCTGAAACTCGGCCTTCTGTGTCTGCCTGTGTCAGCTCTGGGACATCTCTCTGAGCTCTGTCCCTTCCCAGCACAGCACAGCTGATTGCTACCAGTCTGTGCACCGGAGCACACTTGTCTCTCTATTAAAGAAAAATACAATAACAACTCCTTGTGGGAGCTGCACAAATATATGCTGTTTTGACAGCACCTTATTTTTGCACGCTGCTCCGGAAGGCTTGCGTGAACATTTCTTGCAGGCAGCTTCACGGTGGGAGGGCCGTGGCACAATGAAAACGTATGAGTCACCCATTTAAAAATCGTGTTTTTAGCACCAGGACCTGTCTGTGCTCTTGGCTGTCTGTCAGCCACTCATCTCACCAAGGTGTTTCTCAGGTATTTATCTACTGGGAGAACACTGGCCCAAGTGTGGCAAAGCAGGGGCAGGTGAGGGACCACAGCTGCTCTCTGGGTTGCAGATGGAGGGAGCCCTGTGCTGCACGGCAGACACTGAGGCCGAAAAAGGAGCATGGGAAGAGCAGCTTCCTAGCACGTGCCCTGGATGCTGCATGCTGCTGCAGAGCACGACTGTCTCCCTGGAGCAGTCAGCCCTTGTGGCAGCGCTCTGTGCTGTCTGCTTGTTTTTAATGGGCAAAGGAGTCCTCATTTAGCGAGCGAAAGAGAGCAGCCCTTTGAGGAAGGGAGAGCTACTTGGTTTCAGATGTACCCTATTAGCGAGCAACAGAGAATTAATAAACTGTGTGCTTGTGGCAGACAGTGCCCTGTTAGAGCCGGGGACTTGGCCGATGTTTGTCTTCTCCGTTCATCAGATCCTAGGAAAGCACTGTACCTCTGCCATGCCACCACAGTCACATTCTCCTCCCATCATGGTGCGTGCATCGTGTTTCCTGATGGCATTTTTGCTGTGGAAAGACTCGAGCTTCGCGGGTGGTACATCCATGTGCAGAAGCAAGTGGGAGTGCTGGTGCAGCGCTGCAGTGACCCGCAGCTCCCTGCATGCCAGCTGGGAGTAGCACTGCTGACCGCAGGCAGCCCTGCCCTGCTGTTTTTCTGTGCAGTCAAGTGTACCGTCCAATGCGGATTCATAGGAAGAGCTGTACTCTGCCAGTATATTAAAATTTAATTAGGCAGTAAATGCTTCTTTATTCCAAGCCCTGAGGCTGAAGAAAGCCAGAATGACTTTTGGTTTCTTAATGGGACAAGTGTCCCCTCCAATAGGCTGTAAATGGTTTGAGTGACATTGGGCAAAAGCCTGCCCTATGTTTTACAGTTGTGTAATTACTGGAATGCCCATTTCCAATCTGCGTGGGCTCTTAACGCACCAGATCTGTGTGCACGGGGGGGAAGCAACAGCTTTTTCCTGGGAGCAATTGAATGGAAGGAAAGCTGCCAAAGCTGCTCTGTTGCATCACTGTGGGTGATGATGAGGAGCTCACAGCACTACTGATACTGCTTTTACCTAGGTTCCCCTTTCTAGTGGCCTGCAAAGGAGATACAAAGGTGCAGAGGCAGGGCAGCACCCCTTGCTCCTCACAGTGCACCCCTTCCTTCTAGCATGGTGCCAGCCTTCATGGAGCTCTCATTGAGGACTTGGGATAGTCATATTTGACATTAGTCTCATCATTATTTATTCACTCTTCACGCTGTGGCAGAAGCTCATGGCTTCAGCAGAAAGATTTTCTATCCTGGCTGCTGTATACTCTACCTGTATTAAATTAAATACAGTCCCTTCCTTGGAAAGCTCAAAGTGTGAAATAAATTATGATGCAGAGTAACAGAGTGCTGTGGGGTGGAGAGCACCGTTCTGCTGGAGTCACTGCTGAGTGTGCCCCATGCTGCAGCCTGGATGTACAGCGCCTGCTTCCAGCCCTCCTCCCTGAGAGCTGAGCTCTGCTGTTGAGTCCTCCCTACCTGAGGTTATTTGTAAATTCTGAGTATTGATTCTGAATGTTCGGCTCCTCCTTGTAATTTACAGAAATAAAGAGATTCTTGAGCACTTAGCTTATTTAAAACTTTCAGCTTGAAGTATTAAATGGAACACTTTTGCATATCTTGCTGTCCCTCTGGGAGAGGGCTGTGTGAGGCCTTTCTGGGGGAACCCAGAGGGTATGTTCTGGGGGAAACTCACTGAAATGCATTTCCGTGCTGCTCATTGATCTGGCTCAGACAGAACCCATCTGCAGTGACCGTGCTCCCCCAAACTACGCTGTCTGTCCATAAACCTTAATTCGTTTTTTTTTGGTTTGGGGCCCATCAGAAGTGTCTGGAAAAGCTGAGATCAGCACACTCTGGCTTATCCCAGACTCCTGAGGCCGTACAGGTTGCTGCTGAGATCTCGGTCCTTGCATCTGTTCCCAAGACTTCAAAAAGAGTCTCCCCCAGCTTCTGCTATCAACATTTGAGACACTTGTCACTTTAAGAAATGGCTTTGTTATTTTAAAATGGGGTTTTTGAGAAAAGCTGTTGTTATTTATAGATTTCTATCTGCTATCAAAGCACTTATCACTGTCACATCCCAGAGCCTCCTAGCAAATGCCACGTTGATGGCCACTTTGGAAAAGTGGCGAGACAGGGAGGCAATCACTGCACCTCGCTGCTGCCGGCAGCTGCTGGGGGTGCATGTCACCATGCCTTGCTTTTGCTGCCTGTGAGAAAGGGATGCAGCCAGCAGGTGCAACAGTTAGCCTTGGGGTGAATTCCCCCTGAGGCAGCAAATGCAGGCAGCGTCAGCTGCAGGGATGTTTGAGACCGCTGTTATGATCTGGCCTAGGATGCAGCACGATGTGCTGCAGATGGCCATGCTGGCAGCCTGGGTGCTGTGTGTGGTGGCTGCAGTGTTGCATGTGCAGTACTGCTGCTGTGGGTACCTACATGCCCGTGTCCATGCCTGGTGCCCGGAGCTGGCTCTGTTCACCAGTGAGACAACAAGGTCATGGAGCCACGGTGCAGCCCAGGGGCTGAGCTCAGTCCAGCCAGGATGTGGTGGGGTGCCACTTCAGCAGCTGGTTTTCATCCAGCAGCAATTGATTCTCCTCATGAAACAGCCTGTTAGTCACTTGCAGCGCCGTCTGCCTCTATGAAATTAACTGCCATGAAAGCAACCTGGGGTGGGTTTGCTGCTGTGGTGGTGCTCTGAGTTCTGCAGAGGGGATCCCATTTCTGCATTGCATAACAAAGTTTAGCTGGGAAATCCTTTGTGATGGAGCACCTCAGCCCCGTGCTGAGTGTTAACATATAATAAGGGGAAATAAGCATCTCCTGGCTATTATTTTCCATTTGCATGGTCAACTGGAACAGACAGCGGTTTGGAGTAAGGTCTGATATGCGTATATTGATTTTCTTTATAGATTAGAGTGGTTCAAGCAGTTATAAGGTTAATTTCAGATGATTAACTTCGCCATATTGTAATATTTGATTTAGATTGGCTTTCAAACACTTTCCACTTATTGATTTTCAATACTGTACTGTTAGCGCCACAGCCAAATGTCATTTAAATGGAAGGCTGGCAGAGTAGGAAGCATTCACAACGGAGCAGAAATTTCTGCTGTGTGCACACCTGCACCCATACCAGCAGGCACCATCCTGTGGGCACCACGGCATCGCTCCTACTGGCAGGGCTTTGTTAGTGACTCTACGACTCCTTGCTAAAAATCAACCATGAAATTGTTGGATACAGGGACATCTATAGTCTTTCAGCCCCTCGCATTCGTCAAAGAGACTTTTGGATGGGAATCTTAGTGATGGGGTGCTGGAAGATTAGAACCTTATGGGTTGTTTGGTAGCATCCCAACCTCACATAGTTGAGTCCTTCTCTGAGCTGCTGCCACACGGCTTTGCTTCCAAATGTCCTGGATGATGCTTCTCATCCCGCCATAATGGAAAGGAAAAGCTCTGTGATTCTTCTTTCAGTGGGATATAGTGCCCCTTATATTCCTTGAGACAAGATTGTAAAAAGAATAGAAAACTGACATTTAAGCTGTTGGAAGCAAGAGTTGTATTTTGTGGGATTTATTTTTTTTTTCATTGTTCTGAGCTAAAATGCACGAAGGGAAAAAAAAAATCACCGAAAATATGCTGCCCCTTGCCTTCTTCGTGTTTCAGCATGGGTAATATGTGCACATCTCAGAACAGATTATATTAATGTTTCTGAACATTGATGAGTCCAAAACCACTCAGAGCTGTACACAGCAGCTCAGAGGGAGTGGGAGTGACGGAGACGCTGGAAGTCAGAACACAGATAGGAGCTGTTTGCTTTTCTCACAGCCCTTGTCTCCTCCTATCTCTCATACATTTATTTTTCAGGGGCTATTTTCTTCCTCGCGTTTTGGTGATGTGCTGAATACAGATGAGGCACAATGTACACAGATCCATTAGACTGATGCACGCTCATTTTTGTGTGTGTCTTTGGAGGGAAAAAAAAGAAGTAGGAAACAGTTCAGGTTCACCTGGCATACTTAGAAAATGATACTAGGCGCTTGAGCAGGGATAGTCCCTAAACATGCTGGGATCCCTGGTCTGTTCCTGGGGGACCCTCACTGGGAAATACCAGTGCAGGGGGTGGTGTAGCACTGCAGTATAAATTACAATCAGTAATTTCCTCAAAAATCCACAGAGCAGCAGTGTTACCTTGAGCTATTTTCCAGAATTCTTCCACATGTACTTTTTGACAAAAGGAGATCACGCAAAGGTCAAAGCTATTACAAACCTTTTCAGTGAGCAGTGCTGCTGATCTCCAAACACTCGTGGCTCTCCAGGGAAAGTTTAAACTTACATTCCTCACCTCTATTTGTTCCAGTCTGGTCTGGCACCCACCAAAAGAAACGAGCGTGGAAAACAACTTTCTGAAGCACCTGGGTCTGCCAAAGCAGAGCTGATGAAATGGCCGTTGTGTTATATTAGTTGGATATTAGGAAGAATTTCTTCCAGAAAGAGCAGCCAGGCATTGGCACTGCTGCCCAGGGAGGCGGTGGGGTCACCATCCCTGGAGGTATTTAAGGAAAGGGCAGTGTTGTGCTCAGGGATGTGGTTCAGTGGGCAGCACTGGTGGTAGGTGGGCGGTTGGACTGGATGATCTTAAAGGCCTCTTCCAACTTCAATGATTCTGTGATTCTATTCTGTGTTTGTATGTGTTGAACCCAGAGAGGTAAACATCTGTTCATGTAATGCATGTGACCGGGAAAGCACGGGGCGTGCCAGATGCAAGGTGTTTGAAAATACAAAAGTATATTTGTTGAGTGTATTCTAAGGTATCTGTTGAGCCTGTATTAATCTTTAAAATCATATGCCTTACTCAACCTTGCAGTGGCTGCTGCATACATGTGGCAAGGTCTTGTTGCTTGTTGTCTTCACCTGCCTTCACCTCCTGTGGTGGGAACTTTGGGAGCTCCCTTCAGGCACTGCTCATATGAATGATGTAAATACTGCTGTCAGCTCTGTGCTCTGCTGAACTTTCCTCCTACCTGCTGTCCCACTTGTTGGCTTGTGTGTTAGATGAAAGCAGCTCCCGTGCAGGCTGGGTTTGGTCCTCACAACAGCCTTTGTCCTGTGCACACCTGATTCCTATCTGCTCTGTTGCTGCCTCCTTCTTGCTGGCTGAGGTGGTGGGTAGGGATGCTGTGACCCATGTCCAATAATGTCAACCTTATCCTGCGATGTTTCTGAGAGATGATTTGAGAACACCGTTGCCTGCAGCCTCTCTGTCTGAGCCAATTAAACAGGGAAATTAAACAACGTCTGAGTCAATTAAAAAGAGAAATTAAACAATGTGACAAACAGGAGACAACAGAGACAGAGCTCGCTGCTGAAGCATCTCCAGGAAGGACACTGTGTACGTGTCCAGCAGCCCATGGCAGGGCTGTGCCTTCACACAGGTGCTTACTTCATCCCCTGCAGTGACGGGGTGGCCTCAAGGGGGGTTGGGGTGTGAAAAGCTCATGAGGATGTTCAGCACCTTTGGAAAAGAAAAGCCCACAATGGTCTGCCCATGGATGGCTGCCGTGGCTTCTCTCTCTGTCTGTACTGTAAGCAATTGGACCTTCCTGATTATTATTTTTTTCCTACTGTCTATTGAGTGGCTTTTCCAGAGCTGTTAAGTGAAGCAACTGAACCAGACTACAGCTTTGCTATATCTAATCGGTGCTTTCTGCTGTAAGAGAAGTGATCTACTAATCGTTTTGATCTCTGTTCAGTTCTTTGATCTAGCTGTTGTTCTCAGGTGCAATACAGTGATGGCACAAACAATTAACAGCAGGTTTACAACCGTTCAGCTGTAGCATTGCCTAGTTCACTTCTGGAGTTTTAGTGGTGAGGTTCCGGGCTTTGCTGTTAATTCTGCCAGGCAGCAGTGATACGAAATCCCATTCCCAGGCTTTTAGTGTGCCCCAGGGATGAGCCCCAGCTCCCTGCAGGGCCCCACGGGGCTGAGTGAGGCCCAGCTGCAATTGGCACTTCCAAGAGCTGTTTGATTATTTATCGGTAAGTGGTGTATGAAGCACACAATGCAGCTTACAGAAAAAGAGGAGAGAACAGGAGAGCACTTAGGGGAATAACCCAAAGGCCTTTGCTAGCATTAACTATTCTGTATTCTTCAGGTTGGAAGGGAATTAATTAAACCTCCTGCTGCAGGGTCTTGATCAGTCCCAGCTGCGGTGTGGGAAGAGAATTGTGCACAGGGGCAGGGTATCCTCCACAGAGTTTCTCTTCTTTGAAACGTCTGGCAGGAAAGTAAAGCAGATGCATCACAAATGTGATTTGTTTGTGTTGTTCCTCTCTCTCATCTGTTTCCTGCACCAAAGAGATAATGTTGCTCTTCCAGCCCGGCAGCAGGGTGGCTGGGATGACCTTGTACTTTGGGTGAGGATCCACACGCTACCTGCGGATGGAGGAGGTTGCATTGTAGGACAGGGCAGGAGAGCCCGTTTGCTCAGCAGGTGGCTGGGGGCCTGCTTGGAGTACGCTGCAGCCCTCTGGGGCTAGGCATGCTCTTGGCAGAGCCAGTTCTGCCACTGCTTTCATGCTCTGACAGGACTTGTTCAGCTTCAATAGCATGAGCTCTGAGAGCTGTCAAATGGCTTTGCCAGGAGAGCCAGTGGACAAAAGAGTCTCATCTGTATATTTTGCCTCCCTTAGAACAAGGCAAATATTTCAGTATCTGTTGAAGAGTATTTGCATTTTTATGGATAAATTCAAGAAAAAAGACACCACGCAATCCCAATTTGCATCCCTTATTTCCATAGAAACTACAGGAGCCTTGATTGCTTTCATGTGCTTTTGATGAAAATTGAGTGGGGTATCTTTATACTGCCATAAGGTGGGAAGAAAAATTGGCATTCACAATAATATCTAATGGTTCAAAGGATACTTTTGCAAAACAACTTGCTGTGATTTATTAAATAACTTGGTGTTTTTCAAATAATTGGAAGGAAAAAAAAAACCACCACAAAACTTTCTGGAAAACTTGTTGCAAGCCTTTGCTAAACCGCTGAGATTAACATCTGCTCGCGTGGAACACGGATTGTTTACCGGTACATGACTGCTGCTTGTGAAATTGAGGTCATGCAGCTCCCAATCAAAGTTCAGATGCTGGCGGGGAGCAATAAAGAATTTAGATACCGTAATCTATACAAGTGTTATTAAACTGTGGGAAAAAATAAAGCGGTGTACTGGTGAGGGATTGGTGGCTGTGCTGTGAGGACGGGGCCACGCGTGCTCGGGAGCAAGGGCTGCTTGCAGGCAGCTTGATCCCATCACCATGCCCTGCCTAGGAAGCTCTATGGACGTGCTTTGGTGCCTGATCTCATTAATGGGTGAGAGAGAGGCTTCTTCGCAGTTTCTGTCTCCTGGAGCAGGTTGGATTTGCTGTGCCTGTACTGCTCATCCTGACACGAGGCCATTTATATTTGATGGTGTTTGGATGAATTATGCACATAGCCACTAAGAGAAATTTAATGATGGGTTTCGTCTTCTTTTTTATAGATTTCAGCCTTTGAATTAAGCACCAGTTCACTCTCGGTGCTACAGGGGATAAAGAGAATATTCCAGTCCCTGCATCCATCACAGCTGCTCTGCCAAGCAAAGTTAACAAGTAAACAGTAATCGTGCACAATTATTGCCCATTACATGCTCTCTTCACCTGAGATCACACAACAAAGCATGAGTGTGGAGCCACGGGAGGAGCTGGGTGGCAAGGAGCTGTCAAGATGAAATAACAGCAAAAAGACCTGTCAAACGCTGCCTCTGTGAAAGACCTAAATCCTCTCCTGATGGCCCCTTGGTGCAGTGTACAAGAGCTACTTCTGTGTAATTATAAATTGTCTGCAGGGCTTATCTGAGAGGTTCAGGGTTGACATTACAATAATAGGGTGGGTGAGCTTTATTTAAGGGATAATGTTCCTGGCAGTGGTGTATACATGGCAATAAATGAGTGTGGCGAATGATTAACGGCAGCAGGAAGCCTGCATGGTCCCTACTCTGTGGCCAGGGGAGAAGAGCCGGGCAGGTCCTTGTGTGCAGGGCGGTCCCATGGGTTCCCATGCACAGGGCCCACATATCGATTGGGACTGCACGTGTCACTCAGGGCTCTGTGCTAGGGGAGCTGTGATAGGTGCATGTGGGATGGGCTGGGCCGGGCCGTATCCGGAGTGGAGAGAGGCAGGATTTGTGTCCCCTCACTCTGAACATGGGCCAGTGCAATGTCTCCATGAAAGCTGTCTGCCCGGGCTCTTTTTATAGCAGCAGAGAGAGAGGGAAGGGCAATTTGGCGGTGTGGTATACCTGACCTACTTTATATGCTTACCTTAGGGTGAATTGAACTGTTCTCAGAATTGCGTTTTCTCTCTATCTTCTACATAAAGAAGAAAGTAAGCTCAGATGTGGACCTGTAAGGCAGGAAGGGTTGATCCCGCTGGAAATACCTTGCTTCCTTCGGCCAGCTTTTTTTTTTGAGCATGCTTCTCTCATTCTATTGTATCTTAAGAATGAATTTACTACATCGTTTTCATAGACGTATTAGTTAAAAAGAGAGAGTGCAGAAAGCAAGCTTTGCACCTGAGCCATGGCTGACCTGCTGCCAGGCAAAGCTCCTCCCCTGCTCCCGTCCTGCACACAGGGGCAGTAATGCTGGGGATGGAGGGGCTGCTGTGAGTCCCACTGCTTGCAGGGAAGCTCTGCTCAGTAGTTGGTGTGCCTGTGATTGTGACAGCAGTGGGATGGGGCTGGCCACCAGCCCTTTGTTAGAGAGCCGCACAGCTTGCATGCTGTGCATCCTGGCGTTGGAGCCAAGCCTGAAGTCTGGCACTTCACGTTAGGAAAAAAAATGGACCGTGAATGCACGGTCTCTGGCTCAAATGTGTCCAAAGCCGACACAGGAGGCAGTTGTGATGTTATTGCAGCGGAACGTCGTGGGAGGGCAGCTCTGCTCAGGGCAGCAGCCCTGCTCTCTTCACGTCGGGTTGCAGCGAATTGCAGGGATGCATTACTCTTCCAAGCGGAGAGAGCACATCCCTGCTCCTGACTGCAGGCAGAGCCCGGCGGGATGGGTTTCCTGCAGAGGAGGCGGACTCCCCAACTGCCCCCACTGATGGGAGAGCAGTAAAAAGGTGACGTGAGCTCCGATCCCATTACCAATCAAAGAGACTGACTGAGACTGGGGGAGCTGCCAGGTTGGTCCCATTCGGGAGAGTTAGTGGTGATATTAACTGGAGGAAATTCTACAGAGTAAGTATTAGCCTTGTATTACGGAGAATTTTTAAGTGCTTCATTAATTTACAATTCTACTTTTTATTAAATTAATTTGCATTTTAATGAAAAAAATAAGTGGATCTAGTTCTCTTCTTGGAGCAGCAATAACATGCAGCCTGTATGTGAATGGCTGCGCTTGAGCAGAGGGCAACGCAGCTCTGCACTCCCGGGTCCCCGGTGTTTCTGTCCTAATTAGGCACATCCCCGCTCCTGTCTGTCCTTGTTGGAGCCTCCGTGGTTGGTCTGGTGCCATGTGCAGGGGCCCATATGCAGAAGTGTGTATTATTCCAGTAGGGCCTCCAACAGGGCACTGAATGGAAGGCTCTGGGAAGACGCAGGGACAGGAAGCAAAGATCCTATCCCCGCGAGGGAATTGCCTCTTTCTGTGGCCCATGGCATCTGAACTCAGGGACACTGCTTCCTCTGGGCCCCTGCTCCCACTGTGCATCCTTTCCCAGGTTCAGGCACCGGCATTCTGCAAATCCATACCTGGCAAAGCAATGATTGCCTTTACATGACTTTTTAGTGCACGCAAAGTCCTTGTGAGCCTTTTCTTCTGGTTCTTCTCCAGACCCTGCAGCTTTCTGGGCACGTGGACTTTGTCTTGCTACATGTACCAACCCAGGGGTATCCCTGGTCCTTGGAAGGGCCCTTCAGTCTTGTCTGGAGGCAGATGGAAGTCTTCAGGAGAGCAGTGCCTGGCACAGACCCCAACTGCCTGCGGTGATCTCTGCAGAGCTGCAGCCAGGCAGAGCCATGTGAGCAGTGCACCAGGCACTGTGGTGATTTGGGGGTTTGGGTGCTGGGCTCCATGGTAATGGAGGTGGGTAGGGGACATGCCTGCCAGGTTCCTGAGTCTTGGACTGCTCGGGAAAACCTGTTCTTCTGGGTGCAGCAGCCTTGCTGTTCTTGACACAGCCTTTGTACATCCCCACAGTCAGGTTTTTCTCTTTTCTTTCTCCAAGGAATCAAGGCTGAATTGAAAAATGCATCAGGACTGTTCTCTCCTCCTCTGGGCACGTTGGCCAAATTGAAGAATTTATCTGAAGGTTAAAAAACCAGGTTCTCCTTGTCAGGCACCCATTGCAAGGCGCACCTGCTGCCCTTATCAGCCGTGGCCCCAATGAATGCCCTCAGACCGCTCTGCATCCCTTCCTGATTAGGGATCATTTTCCCCTGGGGAAAAGGACGTCACACACCCCTTAGCTGGTGGTGATCAGCTCTGGATGAGGCAGCGTGTACTGCTGTGAAGTGCGTAGCAGAGATCAGCCTGAAATCGCTGGTGTCAAGCAGCTCAGCTGTATTTAAAGTAGGACAGCGCTGGAGTTTTTCTCTGCAAGGCTTTTTTCTTGAGAGTTTCCAACATGGTTACAGCCAGTCAAAGTAAAAAATCCACCAACCTCCTGCCCTCTGCCCCCAGCCTTCAAATCAATAAGGAACATCTCTGGTACCTCCACAGACTCTTAAACTCTTTACTGACATGACAGCGTTTACTCCAAGGCCCTTCTGCACTGCTTCAGAGAGTAATAATTTAATGATTCTATTCTTCAGGGCTTTTCTAATATAAGTTGACTGAAAACGAGATGCTCTCCACCAAACCGTCTTTGCTTCCGACCACTTTTATCATCAGATTTGCTGTTAATCTCACAGGCAGCAATCCCACAAGTTCTTTTTCCTTCTTAGATTAATGTAATGAGCTTTCTATTTTTTTTTTTTTCCTTTTCTAATAGCATCCACTTGTCTGCTAAGGGAGCTTTGACTCTATTACCTCATGGCTCACACGCTGGGATGATTTCAACAGCTGTAAGCCACAAATATTAATCTTTTTCTGACCTATGTACCTGCTAGATGACGATATGCTTCCAGATTCCAGGAGCAGGCCAACTGGTTCCTTGCAACTTGGTGGAGGAACACCGGGGGCATTGTGTGAGTAGGGCTTGTTGGTTTTTTGTTTTGGTTATTTTTTTTTAAGAAAAGAAAATTGAGCAATAAACATCCAGAGAAATGAGACATTTAAACATTCAAAGTAATTGATACCAGGAAAAAAAAATATGATGGGATGAAATCTATTCCTGCAATAAAGTGTCCATTAGTTGGGCCATCAGCATAACCCTAATCTAAAGTTACGAGGATCCATTACAGATATAATCAAATACAATTTTCTATATTCCATGAATCAAAAGCACCATATGTATTAAGAGCCTAGTTTGTCTTTTTGTTCCTGTCTTCTCCTGGAACAGTATATATCTGATTTCTTGTGTTATATTGCTCTGATGTCTGCTAAGGGCACCATGCCCTAGAAATTCACATTAAATAACTGAGAGCGAGCACTAGAAATGAAAAAAGTGAAATACTATCTAGACAGCTGGAAGTAAAAATATGAAAAGTGTTGCACTTACAGAAGGAAAAAAGGCCTATTTTTATGACTTGAATAGACAGTTTGGTATAAAGAGAAATTTCTCACCCAAGATCAGACATACAGCTGAGCTGCAGCAGGCAGCCTGAAACGTTGTAATCCACGATATGCCAGGATACAGCAGAGATCCTGGCTTCAAAGAGCAGGCTGGGATGTGGTATGGATGTATGGCATACAAAGCACCAAGGCTCCCATGCCAGCTGGGTCTGCAGGCCGTGGGCAGGTGCTGCTGATGCTTAAGGACCTCTTTAGCCTGGAGTCTGACTCCCAGCTTGTCCTTTTTCTCCCCTTGATTTGCATGTTTTGGCCTCACTCCCCATTGGCTGTATTGCCCTTCTCTAGCAGCCTGCTCCCTCGGCACTTGTCTCTGCTCAGCACTGGACTGAGATGTTGGGGCACATGACAAATCCCATCTTGTCCATCTCATGGACACAGCCAAGGTGTGCACTGCTTTGTTGCACCGCGGGACATCTTTGTTTCCAGGCAATGATCAGGGCTTCGCTTTGCCTTGGACTTCTAGTGAAGCCAGTGGGCGGAGGAGGTTTGATCAGGGAAGTCTGTAAAGAACTGCCTTGGTTTGTAAAGTCTCACACCCCTGCTCTGGAAGCAATCAGCATCTCTGAGTGTGATTTTACAGAGATGTGCATGCATGGGCTATGTGTGAGCCCCGGTGTGGGGCTTTGGAGTGGGCAGCAGTCAGCGAGAGCGATGTTCTGTCCTCACCACTGCAATTCTCCAGCTGTTTTCTAACCCCATCTGGAAGCATAAAAAAAAAAAGACTCCTTCTGCCTCCCCAGCCTTATCCCATCAATCTGTCTCTGACTCTGTTCCTCTCCATAGGTACCTCCTGTAGGAAAGCATGCTTTAATTGATTTGTCACACAGGTCTTCTGCACGATCTCCTCCGGTGTTACGTATGAATTTCCACTGCTGATCTGCATTATTCAGCTCTACAAAACACTTTGGGCAGCAGCCAGCGGGGCAGGCGCTCTCCAGAAGAGCAGTCTGACACCAAGCTCCCCTTCAGCAAGGCTGGCCATGCCCAGGGGAACAGAGTGTGATCTGTGAGACAATTCCTTGAGTGAAATGGGAGCAGCGATGGATCTTACGTGGTGACACGGAGATCAGCTTTCAGAGCATGCTGTGGGTTTGCACCTAAATTCTAGGGAGAGGAGCAGAAGGTTGTAAGAGGATAATATTCTGCTGGTAATTAGGAGTAAAGGTAGCGGCCCTGTAATCAACCTGAATCAATGACTGGGAGTTGTGAGAGTCCCACTGCAGGGGAAGGAAGGAGAGCACTTAGCACTGGGTGGGAGAGGGGGCCCATATCGTGGCTGAGGGGGTGATGTCAGCAGCCAAGATGAGAAACGCAGAGGCAAGGAAGAACAAGATCTGGTTCTGGGTTCCTTTCCCTGAGAGCTGGGGATCAGTCAGATAATGAGGCAGCGAGTTCTGAGGGCAAAGGAAGAGCTCGGGACGTGGTTAGCTGCTCATTAGTGGCTAGAGACACGTTGGCTATCTGTGCAGTTGTGAGCTCTTTGCTCTGGCTGTGCCTCTGCGTGTCCCCAGGAGGAGGGCTTTGCACAGAGGCTCCCAGCAGCACGGCTCCCGCGCAGGCACACAGTGGCTCCAACACTGCCGTGCTAAAGGCTTGAGAAATTAATTTTGCCTGTCAGAGATTCAGATGTAAGTGCGTGAACTGAGGTTCAGCAAGGTACGCTGACCCACCTGGCTGCACTCCAGCTCCAGGAACGCTGCTCACAACGGGAAGGGAAGACCAACAAGTACCTGCCTGTGTAAGCTGTTATTATCTTCCACATAAAACATGCCCTTAATTAATAGCTAGGATGAACCTAAGCCACTATCTCTGTTATCAATTTGTGGATGTGGTTGGATTGTCTGTCTCCCAGGACAGTAATATCCCTTCATCTTATTGCAAATTGCTCGCAGCATCCTTCTATTACACCGGCTTAATGCTTGAAAAATAGAGATTTAATACTCCGCCATATCACACTAAGTGAGGTCAAAGCAATTCATATTCACAATCCCGCAGAGCTCCCTTATAGTGTTTCCTGAGAGAAATATGGATGTAGAGGAAACAAACCCAAGAGGTGTTGCCCTCTGCTTGGCGCTGCCCTGCAGCAACAGGCGCTGCACCCAACACCCCAGGGGGTGTCAAGGAGGGTAGCAGGTGGCCTGGCTGCTCCTATAGGACTGCAGGATGGCTGGGGACCCTGTCGTGAGGCTCTGCTAGCCAGCCAACACTCCTCTGTCTGCTTGGTGGCCGAGCAGGTCCCGCAGTGCTGCATACCTTTTGCAGTGTTTTCCTAGACCGGAATGGCAGCAACACATGTATTTGGTGTTTGTGATGTGATGGCAGCACACTGTGTGTTTCCTGGGTTCTAGCTGTTCCCTAGGATTTGCTGTGTTTTAATAAGCAGCATGTAAGTAAGTTGCTTTCAAGTTTTCTAGGAACTGCAAGTTGTCATGTTGCCTCCTGAGCAGAAAGCCCAGGAGTAGCACATCGTGTATTTACGTGTTTACTTGTGTCCTGAAATGTATGCATTTTCCTTCCCAGCAAGAAAAGATTTATCTTCAGGGACGATGCGTATATTGCCAGGACACATTCCTTCTGCATTTGCTTTTATGTGTGTGCCAGGATATGGACTTCACCTGCAACTCATGAGGAAATATCTAAGCACATAAAATAAATGAGAGGTTTAAGTTCAGAGGGATTAACGTGCAGAAAATAAACACGGGTTAGGAGAAATAACCCTTTGCCTTGCACAAAAACAATATAACAGACATAATTCTCCTGGTGCGAGCTGGATAGGCCTGGAGCTACCCCCTTCCCCAAACTGCAAGAAATATTGGGCTGATAAACAGCTGCATGCCACAGTTATGAGGAGCTATGGAGGCTCAGGTACAGGAGAGAGCCTTTAGTGGCTACAGAGAGCCCGGGGTTTCCCATGCTGGGAGCAGTGTGCAGGCAGCAGCAGTCGTACCGACATGACTGTGGATGGCACCTTTGCAGGAAACGATTCTGGTTAGGGGGCTGTCAGGAATGTGTGGTGTCTTCCATGGCCCTGTGACATGCCGACAAGCTCTGATGGCTAATTGCTCAGGGTAGGCTGACATAATGGAGCCGTTCTGAGAGCATCTCAGCTGTGGAGGTCAACAGTGATGCAGAAGGCATAATTTTTCAGTGTGTTCCTTGTATCCCACAGCTCTTGCTATAATGAACCAGCAAATTACCATAGTATTTAAAAGGTAGCAATTTATAACATTTTGATAACTGCATGCTTCTGAAGCTATATTACCTGTGTCTGTAGAGAGAGTGAATGAGACAGCTCCCCTTCTACAACACAGTTGCATGCATGTAGACATACAAACGTGCTCTGCCATCCCTGTGCCTTCCCTTCAGAGCAGATGAGAGATTCATTGGGCAGCATCCTGGAAAAGACCTCTACCCCTTTGGCATAGGCCATCTATCTCCCATTCCTGCTCCATTCAACCTATTTCTGATTTGGGAAACCTGGTAAGGTTCCAGTGCCCATCTTCACGTTCTAGCTCAACTCCCTGAAGTCCACGTGGGCATTACTCACGTGGGTGCATTTGGCAGCTCTCCTGTATAGTTCCCAAGAGGTGTCAGGATAGTTGCTCTCATAGAGAAACAGCAATCACGACGAAGTGTCTGGGCTCATTGACCAACACCCAAGGCCAGCTGGACCAGATACTGAGCAGCCTGATGGAGCTGTGGATGTCCCTGTTCATTGCAGGGGAGCTGGACTAGATGACCTTTAAGGGTCTCTTCCAACTCAAACGATTCTATGATAATGATCTTATTTACAAAAGTCCAGAGCCAACAGAAAATGTTTTAAGATCTCTTCTTGCCTCTTATTGGGAATGCACGTTGGGACTCCATCCCATGTGCCCTGCCATAGTGTCTGTGAGCTGACTGCAAATGCACTGTGACCACCATGCACGCATCTAGATGCCTCCTGCACCATGTTTTACACATGCTGCCCCTTCTCTGCTGCTGTTCAGCACTGATGTCTCCTTTGCTGTGTGAGAAGCATCACCCTTCATTTCTTGTTGAGAAGAATCTGAAGATTGAGGTTGAGTGCCTGAAGAATTTGCATGGAAACATTCATCCTTCTCAAGTAAATAAAATCTCACCCCCAGGTCATGGCAGCAGGTCAGCTTCTCCTGCACAAATTGGGACCTGTGCAATTTCCATCACTGAAGCTGTTGCCTTCAGCAGAATTGCCAGGTGCTGTACCCTAAGAGGAAGCGAAGCAGCAGGATCAGAGCACGCTGGTGTGGCATCCAGGCAACTGGCAAATTGCCCCATCACACAGCAGAAATTAGAAGAGCACAGGAAAGTGCATATCCAGCCACAGAAAGCCTGCATGCAGTGCCTGCAGTGGGTGATGGAAAGGATTCCTGTTTGCAGACTCCAGGCAATGCAAGAGCATCATTAACCCAGTGCAGAGCCATGGGGAGGTAAGGGGAATGGGAGTGAAGTCCCAGGAAGCAAAGAAAATTGGCTGATAGCCCTGCACTTGGAGGACATCTTCTGGAGATGCTGATGCTGCAAAACGTGCAAGCCTTGAGCAACTCATCCTTCCCAAGAGCAGACGTGTGCCTGCTAGGTGTGCTTGGCTACACGTGTGCAGGCAAAGCCACACGTCTGTGCTTGAGCAGACAATTCATGATAAGTGTGTGTGAGTGTACGTGCTTGATAGCAAACTGTTCCTGCATTAGTACTGCAACAACACTTTTTATTAACTGCTTTCCCTCTGGAGTGATGCAATTTTGCTCCATACAGTAGAGATGGGTCCAATTAATCGGATGGATAAAAGTGGTTAATGCACCTTGGAGAAACGTAATTTAATTGAAATGATTATTACATGCAGCTCCTATGTAAAGAGTGTGAGAATCAGCACTAATGACTCTGTTATGAGCACGACTTTTAATTGCTGTATGGTTCTGTGATTTAAGTCTTTCTCTGGATATGCTTTTGTTTCCCAGTGATTTCAGCAGAGATGCTGACTGCAATGACACACTGGGGATGAGCGAGGCACGTTCCAGTGAGTTTGGGCTGTCAGTCCTGTTTGTGCTGGTTCTCAGATGGAGCTAGAATTGCTGATTTGCCTTTGAAATCTGCAGAGATTGGCTCTGCACTGTGCCAAGGACTCCTCAGAAGCAGTGCCCTTAGCTGTGGCATGAACCCACACCCTGCTCCTTGCTGCCTGCTGATGACTCAACTGCCCCTTTGCTTGAGGTTTGCTTTGCAGCAGTTATGCCCACTGGGGCAAAAGCTGTTCTCTGCTGCACTGTGTGCCTTGCAGGTTGGCATTGCCTTTCTCGCCATGTTTCTGCCAAATGTAATCCATAAGACAGTGTTCTTTCCCTCTCTGTGTGCAAACTGTGCTAAGAGGCGGCACAGCAGTTGGGCTGAGTTGCACCTGCACAAGAGGCAGTTCTCTGCTCTTCCCATATAGGTCGTGGTTGCCATGAGATTAAACCTGGTGAAGCTGTTGGTAATAACCAAGCTCCTGCCCATCCGCCTACCATGGAACAAACTGCGTATGGGATTGTTCTCCCGTGGAGCTAATGAAGAACATCTGGATGAGAGAGAAAATGAAGCCTGTCCAACCTGCAAAGAACACAGCAAACCAGGGAAGGGGAACTGCCTCTCCCCCGGAGCTGCAGAATGCTCCCAGTTCACCGTGGTGTCTTTTACAGCCCCTTTGGATTTTGCTGCATCACATGAACAGTGCTTACACAGATGGTAAAAATATGTTTTTTTGAAGGCATAGTAAATGTCTGTGAGTAGACATGATATCAGGCTGTCATCGGCACAAGTGTATCTGTGCATTGTTTTCCTGTTTTTCTGGGCTCCCGGACAAGTGCCACTACAACCACCAATTTTCCTGTCTTTTTTCCTTTGCTTTTACGAGATTCTCAATACAAACCCCTTCCTTCTCAGTGGGAACAGAATGCACTGCTGGGCATAGAATTAAAAAAAACCATGATTTTGGATCCATCTGGGTGAAATAGGGAAAATGTTTCTGTTGGATGTTAATCCAACCAGTGCCAACTGAGCTCCCTGCCTTCCCACTCCCCGCTCCTCCCTGGGGCCATGGCTGTGGGCCCCAGCCCTGGGGGAGCGCAGCAGCACCCAGGACCTGCAGTGCAGGGTGAGACTGAGCCAGTGCTGGCTGTGTGACCCTGTGTGCCTGCCTGCAGCCTGATGGAAGTGTTGGTGGCATCTGCATGGCATTGGTCACACTCTTCCATGGGTGAGTTATACCCAGTCTGTGGGGGTCAGTGCTTGCTGCCATGCCTGTGAATTCTGGAGCCCACTGGGGCTGGCACCGCTCCCCAGCAGGCAGCAGGGCAGCAGAGGTGCGAGACAGCAGGAGAGGATCAGGTGCCCGGGCTGACATGGCCATCCACTGGGATGCAGGTGCATTGGCAGAGCTGCTGGGAACCCCATGTGTTGCCTGGCTGCTTCTGTCTAGTGCTGTTATGCCCTGCTAAGAGCACCAAATTTGTTTGTAAATCTGCAAGGAAACAAAAGATGCTCCTTTAAAGTGAAAATGCCATTCACAAGTTCTGTACTACTTATTCTGCTTGAACCTACTTTTAGAAAAGTGACCTTTAAGCATTTTGTTCACTCACTCTGGTATTAGATACAGTTCTCTCCAATAAATCTCATTTTAGCTGTTGCTTTAAATTAAGCAAATTCTACACCTCCGGGGCTGCCAACAACAGCCACATCTTCCAGAGATTTCCTAAACTGGTGTTCCTCTTTAATCGATTTCAAATTGTTAAAAAATAATGATCAGAAATGGAGCTGTGGTCCAGGTAAACACGATCTCTGCAAGCAGGTACTGCTTTTCCTGCTGAATCCAGAAACACAAGGGCTCTGCAAGAAGTACTTCCTGCATTGTTTCTTAGAGATGGAGTTGTACACTGCTGAAAATACACGGGACATAGCTCATCTGGCTCCTGTATCTACAAAGGGGCAAACATGAAATGTATTGTGCCACTGCTGACATAGTGCTATGGGATTGGTCTGAAGCACTAAACTTGGAAAGACATTCAAGAGAGAATCCCACCACAGCCAAAACCAAATCAGAAACATGGGTTTTGTGTAAGAAGAGACTGGGGTGGCTCTGGCTGAAGAGGGCTGCAGTCCGTAGTTGGGGTTCCTGTGAGCTCACTGGGGTTCTCTCAGATCTCCAGATGATCACTGTTATTATCGCTCCTGTCCATTCCTCTGGCAGCACAGCGGCAGTGAGAAGCTTATCAGCTCTGATTATAAGTTGCTCGGGGCAGCCCTCCCTCACCAGGTTCCCAGCTGCTGACATTATCCTCTTTGCTGGGCTGATGTAATTATGCCCACATCTGTTGATAAAAGCATGGTGATGATCAGTGTAGAAAGACCTAGAGGTTAACTGGAACTGAGATGCAGGGACACTCGGTTGTCACCTTGCCTGGAGCAGCAGGACACTGGGACAAGGAACCTGCTGCTCCTGGGCAAGGATGGGGCAGGAGGGGGTCTCCTGGTACCCGTGTGCTGGGGCCCTCCTGCTGGGTGCCAACAGCTGGGGAGGGCCCTCCAACAGTGCTAGAACAAAATGGACTGTGTCAGCCATGCCCAGGGCTATGGGGACTGAGGGGGAGACAGACTGATGATGAGGGAGGCAGAAACCTCCCCACCATCTAGGAGGTAAAAACAAGTAATAGGCAGTGGCCTGAGGAGGAGACTGCACCAGCAGGGGAAGTTCTGCTCTTACATGTCAGATTTGTGCATTGCGGCTGGTTTAGTGTAGGGGAGAGGGAAGGACAGAGAGGTGCTGCGAGGCAGAGTATCTGAAGCGGGCTCTGGCTTTGTATTCGTGCCACCTCTCGCGCCGCTCCCGGTCTGGCATGCTCTAACTCCGCTCAAGGAGCAGCGCAAAGCAGTCAGAGAAGATGCTGCCTGTAAATAAAGAGCCCAGGGTGTGCTGCGTAGATTGAAGCACAAAAGGAAGAAGGCAGTGTGGGCTCACCGTGTGCACTGACAGTCTCCACTCCGCACCTTGAATTTCATAAGCCATCTTTTTCTTACCAGCATTGCTGTACAACAAAGGCAGAGTGAGCAGGTTCCTTGGGATCACAGGCAGCCCTCAAAGCAGCATCTTTGCCATGCATAATCAAAACCCAGCTCTTGTTATTTATTCACCACAAAGAAAAAGAAACTCCTGAACCACTGTGAGGAGGAAAGCATGCACGTGCCTGTGTGTGTGTGGTGTTATGTGCTCTGGAGCCGGGAGCCATCCACAATGGTGGGCCTCATGCTGCTGAGCAGGACCCCCGTGTGCCCCCCCATGTGAGTGCAGAGCCCCCAGCACTGTAAGGGAGCCGTGCAGCTCCAGGAGTTCTGCCTGCCTCTCCCCTGCACAGCCCCGGCTGCAGCCCGAGGAGCCGATGATTTATTTATGTGCATTTACAATGTACACAGCAGCTGCCCGCCCTGAGCCAAGGCACCCTGCCCGCGGTGCCCTGAGCATGGCCGGGCTCTGCCCTGTGATGTGCAGAGCAGGGTTACTGTGCCCTGGCCATGCCCTAGCCCCGATGACGCCCGTGGGCCGGGTGCTGCTGCCTGTTCCAATGGGCTGTGCTCTGGGCTGCTCGGCACTGCTGCCAACTATGTCCTCCATTCCTTTATTGCCAGATTTTTGCTCTCAGCTTAGATCAGCCTGGAACTGGTGTCAGATGTTACAGCCTTACAGGGCAGCCGGCAAAGACACTGCAGCCCCTGCTGGAGGCTGAACTCCAGCGCAGCGGGTCTAGTCCCCCAGCTTACCCTCTAACCACGCCGCTCAAGATTTGTCTATGATGGAACCACTCCTGAGGCCGCCCTCAGTGCAGGAGAAAGTGTTAGGCTCCCATCTTGCTGGAGACAGGAGGCCCAGCCATAGGTGGCACGTGGCTGTGGGCTGACCTCATACCTCCCGGAGCAACTGGGGGCAGGGGATTCCCAGCTGGTTCCAGCAGCTGCTGGCTGAGTGCATCCATCACCTCTCAGGACCACACGCAAACACAGGTGGAGGGGAATGAGGCTGCCTTGGTGGCATTCTGCTTCCATAGCTGCAGGGAGGAAAGGAAGGCAGCAGCCCAGACAGACAGAGTGGTGCAGGTTTACAGAGGGACACGAGCAATGGTGTCTCCAGCTCTGCCTCCTTCCCAGCAGGCACCTGCAGCTTTCCTCCTGCAGTCCCTCTCAGCACAGAATCCTTCTAGAACCCATGTCAGGAGCACATGCATGGAAGCTGTAAGCCCCAGGCTGGCAAGAGGAAAGCATTTGCTCTGCAGCTTGGAGGCAGCGCCTGTGCAGTCCCTCCGGCCCCAGCAGCAGAGGTAAAGGGTAGGAGTGGGGCTGCTCTGCGTGTAATCCCAGCGGATGCAATCAACAACAGGAGTGCTTTCCAGACCCCATGCTGAGCTGTATTCAAAATACATTTGTACGAACATCAATTTTTAATGCAATTTATGCCAAATGTTGTTGCAAAAAGCAGCCGTTAACATGACATTAATTCAATCACTGGAAATACAGTACGTGCTGCTAAATGAAAACATGTTATTAGTCAATTAAATTAACTGGATGTAACCCTTCCAAATGCAATGTATTATGGTTTCTACATGGTTAATTACGTTGTACAAATTACATGGCAATAAGGGTTAGCGCTGGACACACACATACCATTAATGTGCAGAAAAAAAACATAGCAATTCACAGTTAGCTCTGTAGAATTATACGAAATATAAATATCTTGCAAGCTTGAAATAAAGAGGCAGAATTATGCTGGTGTTACAGTGGCAATGGGGCCATTTCTAAAAGCGTCAGGAAAGTCTTTGCTGTGAGATCACAGCTGCCGGCGGCCACTTTCATAATGAGTTTTAATCTGCTTTAAAAAGACCATTTTAATTTTGAGCAGAAATTCTCCTGGTTGTGGTGAAGTCCCTCTCTCTGCGGGAATCTCTCAGCGCCCACACAAGTGATGACTGCTGCCTCCCCCTGTGTTTGTGTTTTGGGATGAATTTGTGCCCACTTGCAAGGAGTAGTGCCAGACGTTGGTGCCAGGAGCGGGCTCTGAGCCTGGCAGAGCGCAGTGCTGCAGGCACTGCATGCCCACGGCACAGCACGGGCAGTGCTGCCAGCACCGGTGGGACGGCAGCACCACACAGCTCTGCCATGGGCTGCTTCCAGAAGGGCCCCAGTGTGTGGCCCCTGGAAATGGGGGGCTCCTTCCCAGGAAGGAGTCATCCCTATCTGTTTATGTATCTCTGCTGTCAGGGAATGGGCTCTGAATTTTTCGGCCAAGACTGCAGTAAGCATCTTGCCTCTTTGCTGCCCTGTTACTTTCCTGCTGCTTCCCAGCTCTCTCCCATCCCATCCCCTCCTCTCTCAGCGTGGATCACAGCACTCACTTTTCTCATGCTGTCCTGCTTCATAGGGATGTGCCAGGTGCCTCAAGGCTTCCCCAGGAGGTTCTTTTGCACAGCAGTTCTCCCAGTTTGGGTAATGTGGATGGGCACTGCTGGGGCCATTGTCACCATGGGGTGCTGGGATATGGCTAGTGGCTGCCCCCCAGCTTGGGGACCCTCAGGGCCCTGCACTGCAGCAGCACGCAATGCTCAGCCTACTAATGGGCTCCAGCACAACTTGTGGAGCTCTGCAGGTGTGGGTGAGGGGGAAAAAGGAGTGGTAGTAAAGGGATAAGTGAAACAGGGGGTGCAACATGTGGCTGTGGCCGGAATGCAACAGGTGTGCAGCACTGCACAGGGACGATGGAGCAACACTTTCTGCACACATCTCTGAGTACCATTGCGGAGATGGGACACTTAAGCAAAACCGGGGAGGCACTGTGCATAGCAGAGTAGATGGCAGGATGCTTCGATGCTGCAGGATGCAGAGCCTGAGCAGTGCCTGTCCCAGAACAGCCCATGCCAAGAGACCGGATCTTGCGCTGGGTGGGGTGCGGTACCCCTTGGGTAGATGATGCTGAGCTGTGTGCCTCATGCTGGCCCCACTGCCTCCCTCTCCATGGGGCAGGAGATGCGCTGCAGTGCTGGAAGTCCACTGGTGAGTCTGGGGGTAAGATTTAATTTGACGTAACCACGGGACATGGCTGGGGAGCGGGCAGAGGCGGTGGAGGATGGCTTATTGGTTTCAGCGGGAGCACAGAACGATGTGAGCAACCTCAGTGCAGCGCCGTCCAGATACACACCATCGCACTGTTGACTTAGCAGCAGCCACTGACAGAGAGGAGTGATAAAGCTCTTGGAGATATTCCTGTCTCATCCGTCTCGTGTAAATCAGAGGAAGGCTGCAGACATCAGAGCAGACAAAATGCAAAAGCAATAAAAACCTCCCGACTCTCATTGAAGGCAGAAGCCGGTCTGACATGACCACTGGCAACAGAAAGGTTTCACACGAGCAGGGAGTTGCTTACTTGAGGAATTGCTGATTATTTAGTGGCTGCTTAGGGGGCTGGGAAAAAAATCAAAGCTCCTGCTGTTCGCCGGCTGATGAAAGGACGGCGTGCTGCCCCATTGCAGCCCTTGTTTACCACCAGCTCTACCTGCTCCGAGGAGCTGGAGCGATTTCTGACTGCTGCTCAGAAATAAAAGGAGCCCAAGAATCAATCATTTGTTTACATTGTATAACTTGTTGAAAATCAATTGGCTCCACATGTTGCAGATCTGATTGCATTTTGTTAGTGGTCACACGGAATGGTTTTCCCGTGACATGCCTATATTTGCGGTTTCTTCAATGCATCAATTGTACCCAGCTTTTAGGATAATTGAGAATGAGCAACAATCCCCTTTATAAATATTAACTCTGATATGCTTGGGAAGCTCCGTCTCTCTTGGATGAATTTTTAACTAGCTTTTTAATCTATCACCTCTCGTTAGAAAATCAGTAGCATTTCTTGGTGCCTGTTTTTGTACCTCTAGCACTGCTGCCCCTGACAGTCCTGCACTTGGCTTTAGGCATGCTCAGGACTCGTGCTAAGCTGCTGCGTGGGGCCATCCTGGACATCCCAGCATCCCCTTTGGATTTTGCAGTGTGGTTTTGTACCACTTTGGGCACTGCCGTGCATTTTCTTTACTCTTGAATCTGTTGTTCAAGCTTCCCTTTGGGGAACCAAGGAGTGAGCAGCACTCCGACTGCTGCCTATGTCAGCCGTACAGTTGTGCCCAAGGCTGGATGTGGAAACGGGCAATTTCCAAGCATGCAGTCTGGCGGTCCCCACTCCACGTGCTTGCTACTTCCCTCTTCTCCTTGCACTGCTTTTTCTGCAGAGCAGCACAGCCCTTTTGCAACCTCACATGTTTGTATTTCATATCTGACTTCAGCAGACAGCTGCACTCTGTTGCTCTGCGGTTGGCCGTCTCCCTGCACACCAAACGTCATCCCAGAGCTGAGGAAGCACTGCTGGCCCCTTCCTGCCCACCCCTGCCCTGGGACACCTCCTGCAGCACTGAGCCATGCTCTGGGGCCAGGGCTGCTGCAGGGCTGTGGCTGCAGAGGGAACAAGGCCGCTGGGTCTGGGTAGAGTGGGTTGGCAGTGGTGGGCTGTGTGTGTACCCACCCGCTTCTGGTTGGCTCTGCAGAGCAGCAGGTCAGGGTCCAACAGCTTCTGCCCATCTGAATTAAACTGTTTCCTTTTCTCCTCAATCAGAGGTTGCCTTCTTTAATATCATCTGAAAGTCTGTCAAACTGTGTATTTTCTTGTGAAACCTCTATACAGAAAAAGACAAAAGGAGAAAGGGATGCTGTTAAAATGAAAGCCCTACTTTACATTTCAAATACTTTGACAGGGTTTTCTCTTCTCTTTTTCTTGGATCTTTAATAAAAGCTTTTAAGAGATACTCTTTTAAAATGGTGATTGCTTCCCAAGGGACGTGCCTATGAGGGCGTGGGGAAGGCATTGCAGCCACAGGCTGCACCAGCCACTGCCCCGTGCGCTACGCTCAGCTTTCTGGGCTGGTGCTCACCTGTTCCAGCCGAGCAGCTCCGTGTGCCCATGGGGGAGGCTGGGGGAACTGCCGGCACAGCAGAGGCACCGCGGCTGCAAGCATTTGCCTAATAGGCGCTCGGAAATGCATCCTGGGAGCTGTGCCTCTTTCCTGAGCGGCAGCTGTTTCTCTCCAGTAACTATGTAAATCCCAGCACATTCCCAAGTGCACCGTGTTGCTGCCAGGCTCCAGAGGCTGCATGCTACTGTGTGGGCTGCGAGACCTTCGGGGTCAGCTGCTGAGCTGCAGTGTGAGCAGCACCATGTGGAACAGCTGTTCTTGGGCACTTACCTGTGGAACAGGGTGGTACACTTTATTATACAAACTGCATCATGCTATGAATACTATTAAAATGTTCTACCGGTCAGTAAAATTACAGCTTACTCTAAACAGAGTGCAGAAGTGTAGGAGCCAGCAGCACTTTAACAGTCCTGCGGGCCGTGCTGGGAGGTGGGTGTCCACCCAGTGCACGCAGACCTGCACAGCTCTGCTCCAGCTGTGCTCTCTGCAACCTCACGTGGATGTGAACGGCTGTTTGGGGCAGGCAGGTGCCATGCAGAGCTGCCGGTGCTCAGACCCAAACTGTGTCCTATGGCAATGCACCCCCATGGGCGGGGATGCTGGGTGTAGGCAGGGCAGGGAACTTCCTCTGGATCGAGCTTCCAGGTAAGTGTTTTCCATCTGCTGGGGTCAGAAGGTGGAGAAGATGGGCAGGGTGTGTGAACTGCTCCCTGCGTGCCGCTTGGGCCAACCCGATCCATATTTCAGCATGTGGGAGGGCAGATTATTTCCTGGCTGCTTGTCATGGTTGCAAAATTTAGTGGAAGAGCTAAAACAAACAGACTATAGAGTGTCACATTCTGTTAGTGCTGCAAGGAGAAGGGTTGTCACACTGGCAGAGAAGACATGGGAGAAGCCTGAAAGCAACACAAACACCGTTGTCGATCTCCATTGAATATGCTCTGCTGCGAGTGGATGTCAAAGCGAGAACTGGAACACCTCTGCTAGCTGCCAAACACGGTGCTGAAGTCTGGAGCACTAACCAAAGCTGATGGAAGTGTATTTATTTAAATTGTCAAGATAAATTAACTTTTAAAGCCACAATGAAAAAGTCTTAAAACTCTGTGCTGCAAATCAGGGGCATGAATATTCAGGCACATGCACTCATTGAATTAGTTTGTTGCAAACATATTTGGAGGCAGCTGTTCATTTAATAATCAGGGATAATCACAGAAAGAGACGACCGGTTACTACATCTAAATTGCATGGTTAAAATTATAATTTTATAACTATATCTCAGCAATTAGATTTAATAGCTATGAAAATCCAGCAAAACCCAGTTAAGGAAAAGCTGTTATTCTTTTAGTGCGGAAAAGCCAAGGTCGGATTTGAGCTGCTGCTACATGCAACCAGCAGCAGCTTCCCCAGTGTCTCCTTCCTCTTCTGCACAGCCACAAAGTTCTGTGCCAAAGCATCTAATGCTAAAACTCGTTCAGGCAAGGGTTAATTTGTTTGGCACTTCCTGTCTTCATTACAATATTTGTCCCAAGAACAGATTAATTCCTCTCATTCTTTCTGCCTTTCCAGCCTTTTGTCACGGGAATGCATTTCACAGGACTGTAATGTTTGATACTTGCTCTGAGTTATAGCTGTGCCGTATGCTGTAAAAGTTTGACTCTCTCGGTATTGTACATTTTGATTCTGCCCCTGCAGGCTATAAACAACCCAAATTACCTCTTTCTTTAGCTTCCAAGAGGACTAATCCCCTGTCTAGTACTTTATCAGTCAGTTGAGAAAGAGTGAGACCAACCTGCCAATCCAAACAGAATATATTGGAAAAATCATATTACCACAATACAGAACCTCGCCGTAATTCACCTAACAGCTCAGCCAGTGAAAGCCTAATGCTGTGTCCACCTCTTTTACTGTAATGAGATCAGCAGCAGATTAAACACCCATCCACCCATCCTTCCACCCATCCATCCAACCATCCATCCATCCACCCATTCATCCATCCATCCATCCAACCATCCATCCTTTACACGCTGTCCATCTCATACACCTGTTGACAGTGTGAGCAGCTCCATCTGCCAGCTGGGACCTCTTTTGCCACGACCCCTTTTGCCATTTTACTGATGGGGACTGTGCTGCAGGAGCACCCCAGCCTGGGGATGGGGACAGGGATAGCCCGGCCTGGGGATGCAGCTGTCATGGGAAAGGGAAGCAGAACTGCCCAGTTCCGCTCCAGAAAGGAGCACTCCAGCCAGCAGCAAGCAGCTCACCAGCTCGGCTGTAACACAGGCGCCCAGACCAGCATGAGTTGCTTCAAGGTTTAACGCTATATTAGAAAATGAGAGGTTAGAGCATGTTCAAGAGGAGAGAGAAATTTATTGTTGCCCTGGCCCTGCAGCAAAGCAGAGCTCAAATAACCCAGGTGCAGGGAGGACTATAAATCCCCCAATGGCAATCACGCTGCGAAAAGGACGGTGACAGCAACAGCAAAAATTGGCCAGTTAATATTTCTCTCGTCTGAGTGAGAAAATAGCAACATTTAAAATGAAAACTCTGCTGAATTATGCAAGGAGAGAAAAAGTGAACACTGTGGGCCCTTCTCAGAATGCTGGTCTGGTGCCGTGCTGCAGGATCACAGCTCTGCTCCCCATGCTCGGCTCTCCAAGCTACCATCAAGTCTCCCTTCTCTCTATGGGACCCCCCTGGTGCCTCTGGGCAGTTCCGGGCACATGGAGGGTTTGTGTCCAGCAGGACCTCCTGCCTCATGCTGGGTGAAGGTCCTCAGCAGACAGTCCCAGGAACTTTAGGGAGCACATAGCACAAGGGAACATTTCAGCTCGACGGACCCCATAAATTTCCAGCATTTATTTTTGTTTTCTGCTCCAGGTGAAGGGAGCAGAAGTAATCAATTCTCCTTCATGGCTGACCCTGAGCTGCCGTGGGCAGAGTAGGCAGCATCTGCCCATGGCATCACTGATGGGGTGCAGATCAGCAGGACATCCTCAGCCACTTTGGTCCAACAGATCTGCCTTTTAAAATCATTTTTCCATGGGCAGAAAATACAAACAGTGAGGGTGTGCCGGGGGGAGATCTGGATCCTTGTGATCTGACACCTACAGGAACTTGTTGTTAACCTCTGGAGCACGGCTGGCACCAGGGACGGCACACGCTGCTCCCCCAGCCCCTGCCTGCAGTGCGATTTAAGAGCCTTCACATCTGTGTCATTAGCCCATTAATCCCACACCTTGCTCCAGTTTCCCACCACAGTGAGGATTTATGGGTCTCACAGACCAATTTCCTTATCCCAGGAGGAAAATCAGCATCTTGTTATGGGTAAAATGACAATAAATGAAATGGCTGTTAATTTACGATCTTGCCACACAGTGGCACTCAAACAGATTCCTATTAATGGCTTGTTATTATCACCATCCCATACAGGGCTAATAACAGTTCATGGAAGAAAACACATCCAAGCCCAGAGCCAGCGCTGGCTGCAGGGCTGCATGGGGCACAGCTGCATACCCAGAGCTGCCCCAATCCCCATCACCTGGATCCTGGCCCTGCTGGGACCTCCTGCCTTTCCTGGGGAAGGAAACTGCTCATGAAGCTGTCCCACTCTGCATGATTTATAATTCAGAACCTTCCTTTTGCAAAAGTGAAGAGAAAAGCAAAGCTGCACCAACTGCATCTTCCCCAGGGGCAAATGGAGCCAGAAATGCACTTGTAAAGACGTGCGTTGGGCTGGTGAGGAAACCCCGTGCCCATCTTTCTCTGCTTCCCTTTGCTCTGTAGACAATCCCAGGGGACTGCTGCCTGCTAACCAGGAGCTCCATTGGGCAGCAGTTTGATTTCTGATGCATTTCACTCCCTCTGATGGTAAATACAATTGTAGAATGATGTAGGCAGACCGGTGCAATTCCTGCCCAGCCGAAGGATGAAGAACCAGGTTGCTGACAGACCCATCCCTGGGAGCCCACCTCCTGCACATGCAGTGATGGTGCTGTAACGTCAGGTGCTCACAGTGGAGCTGGCAGTTGTGCTCCTGCAGGCGCAGAGCTGAGAGCTGCTCCGACAGAGATCCAGGATGGGGGGTGCCATGCAGGATGTAGAGGAGCAGCAGCTGCTGCCAGCTGGGAGAGCTGCCAGGGAGCAGGGCAGCAGCTGATTCTGCTGTCTGCTTGCAGCTCAACAAACCCAAGAACATTGCCTTGACATTAAACAACTTCTCAAAAACTTCGGCGAGGCAAGAAGCACTGTAAAACCCAAAGAGAAGCCAACCTTCCTATGTGATCAAAGAGATCAACTGGGGCCAAAATGGAGAACAGTTTCCTCACTGAACTGTACTTTTCAAGAATATTAAGTTGCTTCAGGTGGACAATTCCACCTTCTGCTTTGAATCCTGTCCTTTTTAAAACCTGACTCAGGAAAGGCTCTGTGCAGGGCCCTCCCATGAGCCAGGATCAGTGCAGGATCCTGACATGGGCACGGATGAGTGCAGAGCCCCAACACGGGCAGGGCTCAGTGCATGCCCCAGGGCCACACGTTGTACCCCAGCTACCAGCACCTGAATGCGGTGCTTCTGCTCTTGCTGTGCAATGTTCAGTTCTCAGTTTGCTAAACAGATCTTTTCATGACGAGGAAACATGCTGGGCTTCATAAACACACTTCTGCAGCAATAGAACAGTATAAATAACTGCTCCAGTATATTTCCTGCTGCCACTTTTATTTACATTTTAAGTGACCTGTTATTACTGACCCCTCTGCCATAACCGCCTAATTGAGAGGAGGCCGCAGAGTAAGCAGGGCTGATGTGAAAGTGCATTATGCTAAATAATTCATAACAAGCACTGTGGTTGTTTCAGTGATATATGTAAATAGGGGAACCTTATTTTTTAACTTACAGCCTGTGTTGGTTTATGAATTTTAAAAGGAGAAATCTTCATTCTCTAGTTCGGCGCTGAAGAGAGTTTCATTCTCCCCGAAGTCGCATCCCCAGAGCCGACTCCTGACTGCGAGACAGGAGAGATGTGCTCACAGAGCTCGTTCCACGCCAGCACATTATACATCTATTTGTCCCCGTGTTTTATCTGCTGCTCACAGCAGCAGTGATGGTCCCTGTGGGTGCCACCAGCAGTGCTGAGGACGGACATTGGCACTGGGGTGGGCACATAGCACCAATGCGGTGGGGCAGCGCAGAGCATCCTTCCCCCACGCTTTTGTCTCCTGACATCAGTGCCCGTGCTGGACAGGACTGAGGGCTGACCACGTGCAAGTGGAAGGATCCTCACCTTTGCACCCTTGGTTGTCATAGTTCCCTGCTTTGCACAGGAAGGTTTCCTGCCCTCTCACGCTTGGAGCAATCTGGCTGCTCCGTGCAGCTCCTTTGCATGCCTCTGGAGGACAGTGCAGGCGATGAGGGTGGAGATGCAGAGGTGGCACACACCACTGTTGGAGCAGCCTGAATACAGGCAAACGTGGTGGAGGCTGCAGAACCCCCCTCTGCTGCCTGCTCTGCTCACCACTGTGTCTAACAAGGAAAGCACAGAGAAGGGCAGGGTGTCTGCCATTTACAGACGAGTCACCCTGCCTGCCAGCACAGCCGACAGCTAATTGCCTACAAAATGTGAAAATCAGACCAGGCTACAATCTGGACAAAAGCAATGAGAAGTTCCCTGTTTGTTCCCCAGCAGCCCCGGCGTGGGGAAGTGCTGCGTGCACTTTGGGCACCACAGAGCCTGCAGAGCACACCTGGGCTGTGTGGTGGTGCTTGTGCAGCACTGAGACCTCCCACTTCTTACAGCTCACATGAGAAAAGTACTTCCTTCTGTTACCCTTTTATTCCAGCTTTTAATTCAACATCATGTTTCCTCTTCCTTTATTATGAGCGTGGGATAAGAGGAGCTCCCGGATTGTCTTCTCAAGACCATTCATTATTTTTTTCATTCTTTTTACCTTGTTTTCCTGTCTGTCCTTATTTGAGATTTTTTTTCAGCCCCTGATATTATTCTTGTCCCTTTCTAGTTCTCATCTATTCCTACAATACCCTCTAGAGATAGGGTAATCACTCCAAGAAAATTGACTTACATTCAATGGCAAAAAGCTTCATTAAAACCCAGTTAAGGTTCCCAAAGGTACCTTCTGTTCCTCAAAAATATTCAGCAGAACTTGTGCTTTCAACGAGATGAACTGAAGAGTTACGGAGCTGCCCAAATGGGGATGAAGCTATCTGTGGGGTCCTCTGCACTGCTGTGCTCACCTTGAGGGGATGCCCTGCAGCATTGCTCAGCCTTGCAGCATTGCTCATCCCTGCAGCACTGCTCAGTCCTGCAGCATTGCTCAGCCTAGAAGCACTGCTCATCCCTGTAGCACTGCTCATCCCTGCAGCACTGCTCATCCCTGCAGCACTGCTCATTCCTGCAGCATTGCTCAGCCTTGCAGAACCGCTCATCCCTGCAGCACTGCTCAGCCTTGCAGCACTGCTGATTCCTGCAGCACTGCTGATTCCTGCAGCGCTGCTCATCTCTGCAGCACTGCTCATCCCTGCAGCATTGCTCAGCCTTGCAGAACCACTCAGCCCTGCAGCACTACTCATCCCTGCAGCACTGCTCAGCCTTGCAGCACTGCTGTTTCCTGCAGCAATGCTCATCCCTGCAGCACTGCTCATCCCTGCAGTACTGCTCAGCCCTGCAGCAATGCTCAGCCCTGCAGCACTGCTCAGCAGCGCTCAGCCTTGCTCACAGCAGTGCCTGTTCTTGGGGAGCAGCAGTGCGGAGCTGCTTGTCTGCAGCATGCAGAGCTCACTGCGTGCAGCCTGGGGCAGCACAGAGCTGCTGCACGGGGCACAGGCAGGGTGAGCTGGGAAAGGGATTTCCCGCTGCTTCATCTGTCCTCAATGTGCCACTTGAAAGTTTTCCTGGGGATCAACACCACACACATCTCTGTGCAGCACTCCCTGCAAGCGTGGCAAAACTTACCATAAAATAACATGGAGAGTCAGTCTCTTTTCTCCTACAGCAGAGGAGTAATTACCACTTTGTAAAGCTTTTAATTTTTTTAACGCTGCGTATAAATACTACTGCTCAGGAGTTCAGAGGCAGGGATTTTAAATCTAATCCACATTTAACAAGGCTATTAAAGAAAATGTTTAAGCTGCCAGAATTTAACTGATTACAATATTTAATAAATCTTACCCCCCCAAAAAAAAATGTCTTAAAGAAAAAAAAAAGAGGAAAAGCAGCACGGAGCCAAGATCACATGGCTTTTATATATGCACTACTGAGAATGCTTTAATGGGAAATGGAAACCCAAAAGATGCAATAATCCTGCCAAAAAGGCCCACAAATGTATTATAAAAATGTTTAAAGCTCCATTTGAGTTTTTCTAATTAACTCGATAATGACACCAGCGTCCCCTCTCTATCAGTCTCCTGGAAGATCCGATGTGTCTTGATTGTGAGAGCAGCGGGAAAGCGAGATTTCCCTTCCCTGGAGCCTGAGACAGCGCTTTGAAGCTGTCCTGTGGCACTTGGCAGCTCTTGGGGTGGCCCCGTGGCTCCCTGCAGCTGCATGCAGGGAGAGCTGTGCCTGGGGAGGGGGTGGGGCGCGGTGTTTGGGAATGGCATCCCAGTGAATTAGCAGGGGCACGCTTGGAGATTGCATTTCTCGTCGACTGACTCAGAGAAATGGCCCTGAGCTGCAGTGTATATTCTCTAGGAGATATTAACTGTAGAAAATCAGAGGTCAAGGTAGAGCCATATAATTTCATGGTTGAGGACTCCGGGCTGCAGCAGAAACCTCGGTGCTGTAGGGGAGCGCCGCTGACAGCACCGAATGCTCGGGGGCTGAGGCATGGCCATGGGCATCTGCTGTGGCCCGGGTGGGGTGGGGGGCAGAGCTGACCCTGCCCCCAGAATCCTACTTCAGGAGTGCTCTGGGCTCTCAGATCTCCACATCTGGGCACAGACATGCACTGCCTGCTGCTCCTGGGCAGGATGGGACAGTGCCAAAGCAGTGCTGAATATTTCAAATGCCCACAGGATGGACCTGAACTCACTTACTGACTTCCAGGGCTACTGCTGGTGCTTGCTATTTGGCTTATCTGAACTGGGCTTTGCTTTTCAACAGCAGTTATCATCTTTATCTTTTCAACTGTGTTCCATGGCTCTCACTCCCCCTCTGCAACTCGCACACCTCATTGCAGCACAGAAGGAGAAGAGATGAGGTGTTCCCGTGGAGTGTCCCCAAAGCAGTGTGGTCAGATCTTATCCATCTTACTGTGCCCCAGAAGCACTGCCTTGGTGGAGGCTGCACACTGCTTCAGCTGCTGCAGTCCATTCAGTGCAGGCTGTCGCAGAATGCAGTATTTCAATGGCATGTGCTACAGAGCCAAAAAACAGGTGGAACTCAGTTACATCAATGTAATTGACTTAATCAGCCAAACTTGTAATCTCATTGAGGGAGTGGGGGTTGTTTGACAAGCTTATTTTCTATTGCTCCACATGAACTGGACTTATCCCACCTGTTAAATCTTTATAGGTTCCCCCTGAGTTTTCCCATTATTTTTCCTTGGCTGCAGTTACTCCCTGGTAGTTTATAAAACATCTCTGTAACTCCCCTGAGGGCAGCTCTTCCGTTCATCCTTTCTAAATATCAAGCTCCTTATTTGTCCCCTTACAGTTTTCCAGGGCACCGTAATGTCACCTTAACTACAAACCTGAATGGAAACAAACAGAGGAGTTAGTTGGACACATTTTCCATTTGCTTCTTCTTTGCTTCTTCTAAGAAGCATTCATGGACCCGAATTTTTCAGGCATTGGATATAGTAAGAATCACCACCACTGGTGTTGTGACAACCTCAGCAAAAATCTGATGGAAAGCACTTATCTGTGTGTGATAAATGGGCATAATGGTTCTGAGACAGAACGAAAGTATCTGCTGAATGTGTGGAATAGATGCATACAAGTCAGGTATGTGCACAGGGGTGCTGGGCTGCACATCCTCAGTGCATGGTCTGCAAGGCAGCAGCAGTCGTTGTGTTCCTCAGCTGTCGACACAGCCTGTCTGTGGAAAGTGATGGCTGTGCTCGTAACAGACACGGGCCATGTCAGATGTGTGGTCACAGCACTGCCTTATGTCTTCAGTGACAAGTGCTCAGGCACATCTTCGCACTGTACACATGTCTGATGCTTACATCTGTCAGGCACCAACTCATTAGCCAGGTGTGCTCTGCAGATTGGATCTCCAAGGCCGACCGTGCTGTCTGCAGGTGTTCAGGCAGCAGTGACGCTGCCCCATGGGGTTGTGCCACTGCTGAGCACCCAGCAGCTGCCTGCTGTTGCCTCCTGGTGTGGTTCTACTTGTGCTTTCCCCTCCAGCTCAGCACGATTTGATTTGCTCTGCCACATCTCTGAGCAATGTTAACCTGAATTATTCAAACTGAGGTTTGGATAAGGGGTTATGGATGAGGGGTGGAGCTGGCCCTAATGGGGCTCTCCTGGCTCTGCACTTTCTTCTTCAAAGAGCAGCTGTGTGTGATGAGCAGGTTGGCTGGCTCCATGCTGGGAAGTCTCTGCCTATCTCAATACCACGCATCCTCTGGGTATGGCTAAGGTGGCTCCAGAGGCACCTTTGCAGCATTTCTGCTGTCACATGGAAAGTGCCCTCAAAGAGAGCCTGGAAAAGATAATCTGTGTCTGTAGCGTGTGCTGTTGTAGACTCCGGGTGAGACACAGCGCAGGGTTAGTGCTGAAAGCAGCAGAGTGCTATTTGTGGGCAGCTGCTCTCCCTGGTCTGGGCAGTGTGAAGCAGCTCTGGTAGCACGTGGCTGACATGACAACCATTGAGGTATTCACCTAATGCAGCAATTCCACAGCTTCAGTGGAATTCGTAAAATGTGCCTGGACAGATTCCCTGAATCATCACAGCAGGATGTCCAACCCCCACCGTGCCCTGCAGCGTGGGCGTCACCGCCACAATCATTGTATTTCTGAAGCATGTCTCTGCTGCTCAGGGCCCAGCACAGATGGGCTCAGAAGGGAGACCTGAGGAAGAGACATGGGAGGCGGGGCAGACCCAGGGCTTCTTGATGCTCCTCATGCTGGGGCAATGGTGCCCTCCAGCCTGCCTGTACCCAAGGACATGGATGTTTGCCGCCCTGGGTTCATTAGCAGCGCTGCACGTCCCCGGCTGACTTTCACGAGAGGGGCTTCCAACTGCACTTGCACCTGTTCAAGTTGCTTCATGTATCATAGAGAGATATATAGAGTACCTTCTCTGAAAACCAAGAGATCGGAAGAGTTGGGCTGCTTTATTGGCTCATTCACTTACCAGCACATGTGGCTCCTTCCTCGCTGTTTGTGCTCAGAATGGATTTTTATTGCTTAATTCTCTGTAAGTGAAGTGCTAGCAAATTGTAGAATCCTATTGCTTAACATGTAGCATTAAGTATTGAACTAGCAAAAGAATCAATTACAGGTTTGGTCACTGATTAGCTTGACTTTTTATGGAATTTAATGTCAAATCTCATTGTAATTCTGCTCTTTAATTTGGAAAATACAGCACGTGTGGGAGGGAGAGCAACTCTGCCCCAGCGCTCCTCCTGCAGTGTGCAGTGGGATGGATGCTCAGCACCTGCTTCTGCGTGGCCCCGCAGAGCTGTGCAGCCCTGGGCTGTAAAGTAGGACAGCCTCTCATCCCGGGGGAGCTGCACCCCAACTCCCTGCCCATGGCCTCCGGGTTCCCCTCTCTGGTGCTGACTTTGCTGACGGACAAGCGCAATTGGATTTCCAAACCACAGCAGCTCTGATTAGATTCACTCTCCTTTTCCTCTAGCCAGAAAGCCCTTTAATTCCTTTTCTTTCGATTGTGCAGGGACCCTTCTGTCCTCCTCAGACCCTTCGGCAGAATGTCTTTGCTGTGCAGAGGCTGTGCATGTGCCACTGCAATAAACTGGAGGCAGCTCCAGCACAAACAGCGCGAGAGCGGCAGCTTTTCCCTTCCAGCACTGAGATTTTGGAGGCTCCTTCTCGTCTGGCAGAGCTTCTCCCCTTGCAGGAGGAGATGTGCTCGCATACTAATTCACACCATACCCGAGCGATCCCTCTGCATCCCGAATGAGGATGGTTTGGGAAATTAAAGTTTGTAGGAAGTGCATCAAAAATCTTATGTCCTCAAGCAAGACATCTGTTTCTCCACCCACCGAAGGGGAGGTAACACCGACACAGTGATGGCGAGCAGAGAAGGGAGGGATGCCTTTGCAAAAGGTGGGGGGTCAGCTCGGTGCTGGCATCCCTGGGAGCGCAGTGCCTGGGGGTGGGGCGGTGCGCGGCTGCACTGCACAGCACTGCGCTCAGCACAGCCCTGCTGAGAGGCAAGTAGTAAATAACAATAATGATTATGAAAGCACTGTGCATGTGCCCCTAGGGCTCTGCCAAGAAACTTTTACACTGAAAGCCAACTGGAACATTTTCCCCCTTGCCTAATTCACAAAATATGCCCATAAAAACAATAATTTATCTGTACAAGGGCAATTCCCTGGGCATTGAAGGCAAGATTGATAGTTCCTGACTGCGTCCTGTCCTGGCAGTGCAGCTCTGTGGAATTCCCTGGAACCTTGCAATAGTGATGAGGCTTTCGACATTTGCGTATACAAAAATCATTAAATGCAGTGATATTTACTGCCTGGGATTAAACTCTGGGGTAGGTCTGTGCCACCCCCACCTGCATCCTTCAACTTGCTCATGTGCTCCCCGGGCTCGGCTCACCCCCAGGTTTGCAGCCCTGGTTCCTTTCTTCAGGCTTGACTTTCACATCGTGGCTTTTCAGTGTGCTTAAATCAGTGCGGTGTTTAAAATTCAGCTATGTTTGTCGGAATTCAATTACCCCTGAAGATTACACAAAGATTATCAAAGTTGTAAACAGCAGAATATGCTCAGAGATCAATGAAGCGCAACAAAGACCATATTTAACAGGAGAAATAAAAGTAAGGGCATGCTGGCAAACTCTGACAGCGGAGCGTAATGTCGCATCATCACGCTGAAGGTTGGGAAGTAATTGAAATCTATGTTATAGCCCAATATATCCCTGCGCAGATATGCAGTCATGGAGCACGGTTTCAGCCCAAATATCCGAGCAATTCATTTGGTTTAAGGAGATGCAGGGTCTGGGTAGCTCTGGTAAATGCTGCTGTGACCTAAAACCTTGTTGCAAAACAACTCCTTCCTTTGTGACTTGCAGGGTACATCTGCTTCCTTGACCACTTAGTTCCTGTATCCTTAGGGCACACCTGGATAACTCAAAGGTTGCTAATGCAGTTTGCATTAGGTTGCACACGAGGCAAACAAAAGGGAATTTACAGCTTCTGTGGTGGTTCCCTGACCTGCAGAACCTTATGTTAATGATCTGGGGGAAAAATATTGAATCTGTATGCGCTTTCTGGGAAAATCTTTAGGTATGTAACACAAGTAATGGATACAAGCTGAAGATCTTCTATGCCAGATATGCACCTTAGGTGGAACGATCCCTGTGCATCCAGCACTGTAATGACAAATGCCTGCTTCTTAGTACCACGTTGGTCTTAAGGAGTTCCATTCAGACTGGAGTTTGTCCAGCAGCGCTCTGCTGTGGGCACAGTGTGGGGGCACGGCACTGCCCTGCTGTGGGCAGAGAGCTGAGCCATGCGGCAGGACAAGAGCCCGGCTGCCAGTACGCCTTCCCAGCAGCTGCTCCTATGAAAGTTGTCTGTGTGCCCCCGGACTGTGGGCACTGCCCTGGAGCTCCTTCCCATCAACCCTCCTAGCGCCCGCAGAGCCCTCCTCCACCCGCCGCACCTCCATCATGTTTGCGGCTTCCCATTGTCATTCCGCACGCAACGCGGCCAGCTGATTTTTCTTCCCTTTAATATATTGCCGCTATAATACCAAGTCTAGCAGAACAATGAACTCCAGAGGATGGAGATGCCTTCCTCCTGTTTTGCAAACTAAACATAATTTTTATTTGCGCTCGGATTTGTGGCTCCTGCGGGCGGTGCGGGGCGGGAGGGACGGCAGGCAGGCATGGAGCTGGGGCTGAGCGCTGCGCCCGGCCCCGCGGCATTGAGATGCAGCGGAGGACTCCTCCCTTTGTCAGACACCACGGGGGCTTCAGAAGAAACCCTTCAACCCAGATTAATTACCGTTATCTGTACCCGCTGGGGCCCGGTCCACCTGCCTGCCTCTCGTCTGCCGCAGCGGAACGCACTGAAATTCTCATTCCCTTTCTGCTTTTCTTTTCTCTCTCTTTTCTCTCTCTCCTTTTTTCTTTTCCTATTTACTTCTGCTTTAATCTGCATATTATCATCAGTGCAAAGACCTCCGAAATAACATCTGACAAATGATGCCTATTAAAAAAAACTCCGCACTGTCCTCTTTCACCGCCTTCCAATTTGGACTAGCACTATAACTATGCATCAATAGACAAGCAATATTATGTTAAGAACATGATAAAATACCAGCAGCTTCATAATGGCAGCAGCCAAATGGTAATTTCTGCTTCAGAAATTGGTCATTTATTTTGCTGGTCTGTTCTTACGTTCAAATTAGATGAAGTTTAATATACTGTAAAATTGAATGTATTCTATCCTCTTCAACAAATATGGCATGTATGAAATGATTTATGGGTCCTACAAACCTTAAAATGTTAAATAATCTCCTTTTTCCTTGTGCCTTAAGTCAGCGATGCCAAATAGTTTAAGTACAGAGGAGCAAAACTTTATTAGCTCCCATCCTGATCATCACTTTATTTTGCTGCATTTACAGAGGCAGGAACAGTATTTAACATATTAGACTGAGTTTTAGAAGCAGCCATATTAATTGGTACATTAATTTTACCCCATTAACTGTAATTGGTAGGAAAGCAATTCTTCCCGGGTGAATGTTGTAATTTGTGTTCTAAATTTTTAATGAAGTCACGGTGGCACTGCAGATGCTCGGTGAGGCGGTTCTGGACCCGGCCCTCAGGCACTGCCGGCACTGTCTGACCCTGACTGTGCCCCTGTGTGGGGCAGAGCCGGGAGCTCCACGCGAGCACGGGCTGCTGCAGGACGGCATCCCTTTGGCTGCTGCTGGTGGGTCACAGTGGTGCCTGGGGCTGGTGCCAGCACAGGGCTGCACGGCACTCCGCCCGATATGGGGAAGCTCAGCCGTGGGGCAGAAACACTTTGCCCTGCCTGACCTGGCAGCGCTTTCACCCCTCACCTAAAGGTCTGGCCCCAGATCCCAGAGAAACAATTCCCAGGGCGTCTGCCATGGCTGTGGGGCACAGTGATGGAGAATGTGGGGACAGCCAAGGGGCAGGAGGGCTGTCCTGGTGTACAGTAACCTAAGTGACTTGTCTCCTTGCCCTCAGCTCCTTTCTTCCCTGATCAGCCCCTTGTCCTTACGTGTAAGCTCAGAGCAGTGCAGGCTCCTGCAGTCCCCTGGAGCTGCAGCCCTGCGCATCAGGATAATGGAGAAGCATTTTATTCTGTTTATTTGCTCTATATAATTTTTCCTGCTCTCGCTGACCCTTCTGGGAAGCGTTCCACCCTTCAGTCTCTCTGCTGGGTGCCAGAATTGTTGAGCTGAGGCTATATTTGCATTTCATATTCTAGTTAAACCAACATCATCAAGGTCAGAGATGCTGTTGAATTGGAATAGTCTAGAAGGCAGCAATCCACCTCCGTGGCACTCGCAGGTTTCCAGGAGCAGCACAGAGCCCAGAAGCTGCCTGGAGGGCACCGTGCCTCTGCCATGGCTGCTGTGTGCATCCAATGCTGTGTTCCGTGGTGCAAAGCATCTCTTTTGCATTGCATCCCCATTCACTGTCTCAAGGTCTGCTCCTAACCAGACACTGGGCCAGAACAAGATTGGCAGAGAAATAGAAAGACTGAGAAAATTGCAAAAAACATGAGGAACCCACTTGCTCCCAGAAGACAGCTGGAATGTATGCCCCATCTCAGAATGCAGCCTCAGTGCAGTGAGGTCAGTATGAGCCCACGTGTGCATGTGTGTTGCTACAAACGTATTTTAAAGACTGTGTCTGTACAGGGCGAAGCACCACAGCACAGTGCTTTCTGCATCCGTGCACATGCCTTTCCTTTCATTAAGGAATGTTTCAGACAGAAAAGCAGCTGGATATCTGATGTGAAAGGACAATCCTGCTCAAGACTGAGAGCTGTTTGGAATAAACGCCAGACGCTGTGTGATGGAGACATTGCACAGAGACTTAATGCTGGTCACATCTCTCTTCTCTGCCAGTAAGTCAAGGATGTGTCTTTGCTATTGTATTTGGTGACTCATCTTTCAAATAATCATCTCTGGGAGAATTTTGTGCCAAGATGAAAAAATGCCAGGCTCCCAGCAGCACGCGTGTGCCTTTCTGTGCACACAGCCCAGGAGAGAGCTGTGGGATGATCCGCTCCTCCTCACACACGGTCCAGCTGGGGGTCATAGGGCTGGGACAGCCCTAATGTGGGGCAGCCCCACTTTGAGTATGGGATGGGAGCAGACAGAAACAAAAACTGGAGGAACATGGCGCTGCCTCTCACTGACCCCACTCACCACAGTTTGACCTGAGAGCGGGGTGAGGTGACCCCTGCAGAGCCCGTAGGTGTGAGGAGCTGCTGGGACTGTGTGTGCCCACCTGGAGCCTGAGCGCACGGCACCTGGAGGCTTCCCTCAGCCCAAAGTATGCAGATGGGCCAAGGAAGTGCAGTGCAGGATGCTAATTAATTCAACAGGCTCATTGTTCCATAACATCAAACCTACACAAGGAGGATGTGGTGGAATTAGCTTCCCCTGGAAAATATTTTCTTGCTGCTTAACAAAAAGTTACTCGAACTTATTAAACACTGAACAAGAATGTGAATATGAATGATGCTGTAGGTACCGTGTGGGCTGAATGCAAGCAGCTGGCCCCACAGACAGCAGCACTCCTCTGTGGCATCAGGAGGGCTCCAGCAGCAGATATGTGCTGGATGATGCTGAAACATGCCAACATTTGTTTGTAACCTGTGAGAGACCCATGGTGTAAATGGCACCGGGCATGGGGCTGTGAGCAGCAGCTCTGCCCACTGCCTCCCAGCTCTGCACCTTCTTCCTCCAGCTCCATCACTGCTGGGCGACGAGCCGGCGCCTCCATTACCCACAGCTCTGTCTGCACCCAGTGCTTGCCAAGAGAATCCAAAGGGATCTGTAAATATCGTCTGAGAGCCCCACCAAAATGACTGATGGAGCTGCAGCTGCTTTCCAGAGCAGAAAACTGCAAAGCCCCACAGCAGGATCTTTTGCTATCACCTGGGCTGAGAAGGGAGGATGGGAGAGTGCTTCAAAACCAGGAAGAAAAAGGCTCTAACAGAAAGGATTTGACAGATGCAATCAGGCCAGGAACTGAAGGAGCTAAGGACAGAGAGATGCATTCAAGCAGAGGAGGGGAAGGGAGCAGGCAGCGCGCCGGGTCCTAAGGCATCCTCTGCGCAAGCACCTATAGTTAGATCTCCAGAAGCCCTGTGCTCCTGCAGAGCTCACAGGGACACCACAAGCACGGGGCTGTGAGTCCATCATTTGGCCTGGCTCTTTGCTTATGTATTCCAAATGAAAAAAAATTCCCATCTGAAAGTGAGAATTTTTTTGATGGGACCTCACTGGTTTGGGAGCTCTGCCGCTGCAAACAGAGCGAGACAGTGGGAGGTGCCAGTGGCATTGCCTCACTGAGATGTATGAAAAGACATTTTTCCTGACACAATCATAACATCTTAGGTTGGAGGGGACCTTAAAGATCATCTAGTTCCAACCCTTCTGCCAACCACCAGCCCAGGGCCCTCCATGGCCTTGGGCTCTCTGGGTAGCAGTTCCAGGGTCTCACCACCCAAAGAACAGGGGATATATATGGAATGGGGATAAAACTCACAGTTCTCTGAGATTTAGAATATTTGTAGTGCGTATCTCTGAGAACATAGGGTTGTTGATTTTTTTTCTTTCTGTGAGTAATTCTCATCTTATAAATCCAGCAAACCTACTTTGCCACGTAAGTTGTCATGCCTTGGAGGAAGACACCAGACTTACGATTTTGTTATTAAGCCTTGCTATAAGGAAATGTTAGTTGCACCATTTCTCAGCTTTACTCAGTAGGGATATCCTCCAACCAAATGGATGAGCAGAGCATTTGTTGCCGTATCTTCACTTCAGCTATCTAGAAACTGCAAAGCCCTCCTCAGCAGGACCTGCTCTTTGTGAACTCGGACAGATTGTGCGATCTGGAGAGTGGCCAAACTGCAGCCCAGATCGAGCCCTTTCACAGAGTCGCTAATGAACTGCCTTTTCAGACTGCTCGCATGCCAAGGGGCGGCTGTTGTGCTGGTGTTTAGTCTTAAAAAGCCACTGCAGTTGGCGCAGGGGGTGCCGAGAGCTTTTGAGCCAAAGCAAACTTCTAAGCAGTGAACCACGAGCACCGCTGGTGGCACTGGGAGCGTCTTCTGGTGAGGGTGAGGCACCTGCAGGGCCATCCTGCTGCCCTGGACACACTGCCCTGTGTGTGTGAGGCTCTGCAGCCCCTCGTCCCACCTGGCACCACCGTGCCTCCCTCAGCACTGGGACGTGGCTCCGGCCGCTCGGTGGCACCTGGTGCTGCAGTACTGTGCGTCGCTGCACAGCGGCCCCACGGCTCTCCAGACAGGCTGTGAAGGATGCTTACCCCATTAATGGGGGTATATTTATAACTGTTTATCTCTGTCAGTTGGGTGGAAAATTGCCAGATGTGTCATTTGCCTTCATTACACAGACATCTCTCTTGTTATCTGGATCAGTGCTTTTGAGCAGTGTGTCACCACCGGAGAAAAGCTCATTTCTTCTGCATGCTGTTGATGTTTGCAGGATCTGCCTCAGAGCAGTGTGGAGAGCAACATCCATAGAGACAAGTCCCTGCACAGGACAAATCTCTGTCCCTGCCACTCTGGCTATTAATCTTGTGGAAAGAGAGACAAGGAGCAGAGCTGAGTGCTTCCTTCTCCTTAGCCCTACGCAGCATCACAGCGCTCCTGTCCCAACTGCAGACACTCCTGCAGAGGCAGCAGAGCCCTGCAGACATCTCCTCTAAAGCAGAACTAAGGAGAAAGGTAAAGAATGGATTTAACAGAAAGAAATTGTCTCTGAGTATAATGTTTTTCCTTGTTTCCCATGAAACACTGAGATTTCTTTACGGACAAATAGTCAGAACAGAGTCCATTACACTACACGGTTTTTGCCTTGAAACATAAATAGCTGCTTATCATATAAGTGTTTGTTATGAGGAAATGTGTATGCGAGAGAAAGTTAGACATTACGCCATTATTTCATGTGGAAAGCTATTGCTAAAGGGAGAGGATTACTTACCATATTAATTTGGTTCTTCAACTTCCCATCCGTCTCTCTGCACATAGAGATTTCAGCTGCAAAATGTGGTGTTGGGTGTCCACTGTTCCATTCCATCCACCCCCCCAGGCACAGTGTGAGGGCAGTGGCCATGGAATTCCGGGTCCCAGCAGGCAGCTGGGGCATCTCAGTGTTTGCTATAGCTGTGCTGATCTCCAACGTCCCAGTGCATCGCTGGGCTACAGCGGAATTCCTGTTAATCTGTAGGTAAACCTTTCTGGGGAAAAGCTGCCCGATCCGGCAGCTCTATCCCTACCCTAAGTGCACAAGAGAAGTGCTCAGATCTGTGTGCCCATTAGTCCTTGTGTTGCACCTAAACCTTCCAAAATATCCCTGGTGGTGGCACAGAGCTGCAATGAAGTGATCATCAAAGTACTTCTTCTGAGTTCAAGTCTTCTACCGGAGGGTGGCAGAAAGCACTGTGCCAAGCGGGGGAAGAGAGAGCATCGCTTTGCTTTGGTGAGCCAGCCTGGGAGCCCGGGGGTCCCACCTTTTGGCACTGGGCACAGTAGTGCTGCTGTGCCAGGTTGGGGGCCAGGGATGTGGGCTGGAAGGAGCAGTTCTGTTGTGCTGGCAGCTAGAGCAGGTCATCATGGATCTGCAACTTGGTCATCAAAATGATCCTTGCGTTGCTCTCTTCCTGGGCTTGGTGTTAGAGAGCAGCTCTTTGTTCCAGAATGTGAAAGCCAAAGGCTGGAGCCTTTGCTCGATGCTCTCTTTTCCTCTGCTTGCTGATGTAGGTGCAGAAGCCTCAGTGCTGCACACAGGATAGAGGAAAGCAGTAAGTAACAGGGTCTTGTATCATCATCTTGTATGCTACCTCATTCAAAGGACTCTGTTTGAAACCTGGCACTGACATGTACAGAACAAGTTGCATTTTTGCCGGTACCTCTTCAATCTGGTTTGCGAGATGTCCTGGAGGAGGTGACCTTGGATGGCAGGCAGAGCAGCAGAGCTGCATAATAAGAGCATCTCTGCACCGGTGGCAGCCTGTTGGGTACAGGGCAGTTAATAAATAATGAGGATGTCAAAGAGAACAGCAGGGAACGGGAGCAGGTAGCAGCTCTGCAGCCAGCTCTCTGACAGCCGCCTGGCAACGTCCAATTACAGGGCACTGCGCTCAGCCTGGTTTGGGGCTATGGGATCCTGCAGCGAGCGAGGCTTAGCAGAGCTGCATGGCACTTAACAGAGCTGCATGGCACTTAGCAGAGCTGCATGGGTTCACTTGGAGCCTCTCCCCATGGGAAGAGAAAGCTGCAGCCCTGAGACACAGCAGTGGTCACACTGGGGTTCTCCCAAGGGTCGGACTGCGTGCACCCACAGCCCAGGTGTTGTGCATCTGAGCACCCCTCAGGTGTGATTGATTTTTTGACGACTCTTTAAACATCTGGTGAGATGGGACTGCTTTCCAAACAGCAAAATCTGCACCAAAATGGTCTTGATTTGAATAATAAGCATTCCACTGTTGTTTGGTAAATACACCCAGTGTTAATGGTGCCTAATGGTGCCTGTAATTGGTGTCTAAAGTTATTTAAAAGTAAATTTACTAGAAAATAATTAGCAATTTTATAGTTCACTACTTCCTAATTTTGTTGATAAAAGTTTTCTAGTGGTTTTATCAGATGACACAAGAAGGCCGTGCTGCAAAATAGCTCCTTTTTTTTTCAAGCGAGCAGGAAATTGTGCACACAAAATAGGATTAAAAAAAATTTCCCCCTAATTTCTTTGCCTGGCAGCCAGCCCTCTCCCTGCTTTCATTACAAACTGCTTTATCCTCCATCAGCAGTGAGGGAAACCTCCCAGGTGCTGCCGAGGGATCTGCGCCCCGTGACCTTGGCGATGCCTCCTGAGCTGGGAGAGCAGCGGGTGTGCAGGGAGGGCAGCCCCCAGTGCAGGGACATCCATAGGAACACTCCCTGCCCACAGGGACACCCCACTGCAGGGCTGCAGCCGGGGCTTTCTGCTGCCTGCTCAGCACTGGGGGCTTCACACCCCCAGAGGCCTTGCGGTCCTGGGGCCTTACTTGCTGGGGGGCTCACAGCTGGGGTCCCCCCAGGCTCAGTGTGGGTCTGAGGAGGAACAGAGCACAGAAATGCAGCTGCTACACCGTTTTATTGTTTAGTGCTGCGGGTTCCAGTGTGTGGTTGGAGATGTTCACACTGTGCAGTACAGAAGGACACGGACAGACAGAGACGCGTTTGGGAGGCGATGAGAGCACAGTGGTTGGGGTTCAGAAAAGACCAACAAAGCTCCATTTTCAGTCTCTGCACCACGCAGCACCAGCCCTCCAGAACAATGAATCACCCGTCTGTGTATAAAATTAAATATAATTTATGCTTTGCTAATTGAAATCAAATACAAAATTCAATTTCCTGTGTATTGTAATGCTGACACTTGAATAGGTTTTTTAAAAAGGTATTATTAACCTGACTCCCTCTTTTGGCAGGCTGCTCTCTGGCCAAATAACTCTTCTGTCAAAGCTCCGCATTGGCGATGCAGCCGCAAGCATTCGGGGTGCGGTGCCGCCACATCTCAGCCAGCAGAGCACAGCCCCACAGCCCGACCCCGCAGTGCCACGTGTGCTCCCAGCTATGGGCTCGAGGTCATGGTTGGTATAAAAAATAAAACTCTGCAAATATGGCAAAAAGTGTGGAGCAGGAGGGTGGCAGGATGCAGGTGTGGGTCTCCTGGAGAGTCCAGGTGTTGTCACAGAGAGGATGTGCGATGCAGTGCCCCAGCCCTCGTCCTCCTGCTGAGTACTCACACCGTGTGGCACTGGGGCAGCCCGTGCTCAGGAGAAGGTATGACATTTTAAAAGCATGTGACACACCATGAAGTTATTCCTATTACATACTTACAGTTATCACGCAATAATTTGGGGGTCTGAGGATCAGTAAAAAACTGTTATGCCAGGACAGGAGCTGCTTTGAAACCTAATCCAGACCGATAGGAGATGATGTGACTTCAGCAGGGAGCTGCTCAGTACCCTCCAGTACAGAGCTGTGCCGTGCCCCTACAGCATGGACCACAGTGCAGATTTTCAGAATGAATCCAGCTCTTTCTTCTCCCAGTCCAAGGCACCAGCACTGCTTTTAGTGTAATGAACCACACGACAGACCATGGAACCCAGAGCAGGTTCAGCTTTTTAGCTAATGAAACACTGATTTCATTTGGTTAGTTGGATCAGTGGAGTTTTCTTCCCACCTTAATCAGGACTGAGTCCTGGTCCTCCCAAAGCCACATTACACTGCATCTCTGCTTCTCCCATGAGGCACCAGGAGCTGTGCAGCAGCCACAATCCTACAGGAGGACAGGAGCAACACTTGAGTTAGAAATCACCCGTACAAGGGGAGCATTTCCACAGCAATAGCTCTGCACTTCTCTTTTGCTCTCTCTCTTTCTGTTTTTCTCTCGATAATGGTCAGGAAAGCAGCAGCTGCTTCAAAGTGCTGCTGCCATGCTCTCCGCCGGTCCCAGCGCGCAGCTCGCAACACACTGCTGAGGATTCAGTTAAGATATGGGTTTGTTCCATAGCTTCTACCAGGATTTGCAAATTTGGCTGAGCGTATGACTCGGTCATTTCCACTAGAACACACACATACGCTTGCAGAGCAGTGCTCACCCTGGGAATTAATTGCTTTTTTGTAATGGATTTGAAGTAAAGACGGAGGCTGCTTTGGGACTTCGCACAGCCCGTTGGCAGCAGCCAGCAGCAGGAGCAGGTCCACGAGGTGCACGTGAGCCACAGTCCCAGGGCCATGGTGGGAGAGCTGTCCCCATGGCCAGGATCCCATGGAGAGTGCCCGGCCACCAGGCAGTGCCCAGGACCTGCAGTGAGGCCTTGGGATGTAGGGGGAAGGCCTCGATTCTGGTCTCACTGAGCAGCCCTATAAATTAGAAAGGTTCTCTCCCCATACATCAGAACAGTTCTCTTCCATCAGTGGAGCTGCAGTCGCCAGTGAGAGGAGAATCGTGCCCAGTATTTGTGGCACTTGGTAAGTAGGAGTTTTAGTGCAATGAGTAACTGGAACATCTGGTGCAAATTATGTTTCTGTACAGAGTTCCTTTGCAGCATAACTGGCTTTATTCCTTCCACATACAAATGCCAAGGTGCTTGTGAATGCACGGCCTGAATTCACCAAATCTCATGCTGCTGCGTGAGCAAAACTTTAAGCCAGGGCAGGGGGAATCAGACCTCTTGGTTTGTGGTGCTGCTGGGTTCTGCACGCCGCCTCCTGCTGCTGCCTGCATGGCACAGGGACACGCCAACAGCAGAACGTGGGCACGAAGCGCCCATCACCCACAGCTGCACTCCCACCACCTTCTCCTCCTGCCCATTCCCTGATCCCTCAGGAGGATAGAGCCCGGGCCAAACACCCCGGAAGTGACACATCACCAAGGTTTCAGAGCTGGCCATGCTGTTCACCTCCAGCTGCAGCCCCAGCCATGCAAGTGTTGTGCTTACAAGCCCAAGCCTTCAGCCCTGCATGAGTTCTGGGTCTCTAAGGATGATTCACATCTTAAAAGGAAAGAGCTCTCTTCCCGATTTCTTGGTTCTACTTCTCACTTTCTTCCCGCTCCCACTCGAAATCTTGGCCTGTCATTTGGTAAAACATGACATTGAATGGTTTGTAAAACTTCCGCAGTCTGTGGATGACATCAGGGTCTATTTTGGGGTGAGTCCGACCCTTGGACTTGCCCAAGCACCGTGGAGCACTGCTGTCCTCCGGCTTCTTTAGGCAGGGGAACCCCTTGGTTTTATTAAAATAAAAATGTTTCTCTGTCACAATCCTCTTGAGGCCTAAGAAGTCCTGGACCTTGGCCATCTCCCCGGCTGGGTCTGTGATGAGCCTCTCACCACTGACAAAGAGGATCTGGGAGAGGGGGAAGTACTGCAGCCAGTTCTCCAGGTGCAGCGCGTAGATGCCGATGCGGATAGCGCTCCAGGAAGCATCAATCAGCCCCAGGGTCCGGTTCTTGAAGGCCAGCACCTCAAAGGTGGGGATCTCTGGCTTCTTGGAGAGGGTCTGTGTGTAGTCCGAGATGGCGCGGGTGACGGGGTTGCGCACCACCACGATCAGCTTGGTGTCCTTGGCCATGGAGTGGATGCGCCTCGGGGCCTCGTTGGTCACAAAGTAGCTGGGGGTCTTCTCCATGGTGATCTGGCCTTCCAGCGTCTTGGGCATCACATCCCTGAGCAGAAGCAGAGGGAGGGGGTTAGTAACTGAGGGTAGACACTGGCAGCTCCTCCTGCCCCATGCTTGATGATGGGAACACCACCCATCTCATGAGCCTAGGGACCAAAGCGCTTCTGGTTTTGTCTTCCCTCGGACCCAAATATGGTGGGCACCCGAAGTGTTAAATTAGCCTCAGTAACACATTATACAGTCAATTCGCCATAGGCATGTGTAGACAGAAGTTAATTGACAATAAACCTGTACAATACCTGTCTGTTCAGCAAGCCATCTGCTTCCATTTGCTCAATTAAGTCTATTCACTTCAGAGCCTTGTACTAGAGTGGTGCAGTTAGGATTACACAAGACCTTTTTGTTATGATGACATGCTTTTAAATGTCTCAGCTAATAAAACTTAATACAGAATAAGATCCCCTGCTTCTAGTACAATAATTAAATTTATTTACTATCTTGTGTGTGAGAAAGAATGACTTTTCTTTTATCTCTAATTCACATGCTCTGTCAATAATTAATTGCTGCTGGGTTTTGAGCTTCCTGTGCAAGCACTTTTATTAGCCAAAAGGAATTTGCCTACCGGATAAATTAGCATGTAGCAAGACTTTCCTGGATAGCATATTACCATACTGTAAAATGAAACTGCAACAAGATAGCAGTTATATCTAAGAAAACAAAGAGGCAAATGCTTGTCCCAGCTGCCCTCACAGCAAGGCGGAAGAAGTGAAGTGATGTCCCTGCAAGAGTGCTGTAGCCCCTTCCCAGCCCCGGCAGCCGTCACAGTCTCACTGTGCAAGCATTCATACCACGGCGTGTATGCTTAAAGGTTTTACAGGCACAAGTATTGACTGCTTTTTAAGTGTGCTCCAACAATATTTTTATCTTAAGCTTTTGAAATACTTGTGCATATGCACACCCACGCAAAGTGCAGTTTGTTTAACATGCTGTTTGCTAATTTGTCCCGAGCACCTCCTGCCTTGTGGGGATGCTGGGCATGGGATGCAGTGGGGTGGGAGGATGCAGTGGGATGGGGGGATGCAGTAGGGTGAGGGGATGCAGTCTGGCTGTGTGACCCACCGGGTCCTGCAGCACTGAGCAGGTGTGAGGAAGCAGCACAGAAGGAGGTGTTCGGAGTCTTGCAGGATAATCCCTTTGCATTCTCACTATTTTTAGTTCAAACATATGCTGAGGAAACAATGTGAATGGCTGGGACTTGTTCTGTGAGAGCACCTTGGTCACCGGCGACCGCAGCGATGCTGACGTCAAGCAGCAGAGTACTCGGAAGCAGTCAGTTCATGGAATTACGCAGCTGAGGGCACCAAGCAGAGCTTTCTGCCAGACGAGGCCCAGCCACATTTGTCTGTCACTGTGCCTCATAACTATGCCTGCTGAATGCCAGCAGCTGCCCTGTGCCTCATCCCATCCCACCCCAATCCTGCAGCAGCAGTGACCACAGCAGAGCAACGATGCATCTCAAGATGTTTTCCTTTAAGAAAAGCCAGAAGGGATTAAGAGGAAGCCAGCAGCAGGAGACTGGGGATGCTGCAGAGCCAGAGGGTAGCATTCCTGGAGGGATCCAGCACCCGGACGTAACGTCCCTGCAGGAAAGGAGCATGGCTCTGGTGTGATGCTACTTCCAGTCTGCAGCCCTCAGGACAGCACCTGCCACTGGCAGCCATGTCAGCAGTGCCTGGCAGCAGTTTGCAACCCAGGGAGATAACACTGCTCCAACAGACCAATGCACTTCCAGAAGAGCCCACACCTGCAGGAGGGGCAGCAGCCAAACAGCGCAGGAGTGCATGGCTGTGACTGAGCTGGGATCTGGGAGCAGCCTCAGGAACAAGGAGGGGAGCAAGGGAAAGAACTGGAGCCAGGGAATAAAGACTCTTCCAATCTTGTGACTCTGCCCAGGGTGTTCCCACAACAGATTTCTATTGAACCATTAATTACCAAAATGATGAGTTGCTCTTCTGTTCCTTCCTCAACAAAATAGTTATTTTATCATCATGTACAGCTAGCAATCTCTCTGCGTTTCCTTTTTAACTGATTCTATCACAAGTTAACCACAGCTCACTGCTTCTGGCTGTTCTATGTAGAGTGCAAATTAACTACAGCTGATCTGGGGGCAACTGGGGGACCGCAGCCACGCAGTGGCTGGGAGGTGTCCTTCCTGGGTCCCCTGGCTTTTGCACTGGTCAGTAACAGAAGTAGCAGTGTGCACAAGTACTTTCATGGTGCAAATGGACTGCCAGACAGGTAGAGAACACTGCTACCCCATGATGTTCCATTAACTCAAGACCCGTGCAGCAGCACTGCACACTTGTTTATGCTTTCTCAGACAGGATAAGCTGTTTTCCTATGCAATTGTCTGAGCATACGGAGGGGCCTGCACAGACAGACTTGGCTGCTGTAGGCTCCTCTGAGTCAGACATGCTGGCAGCAAGCAGCAGGCTGTCAAATGTCAAAATGTGGCGATTATGAGATGTTAAAAGCTCTGCTGGCCTGTAAGCGATGGACGCTCAGACAATAGTGCTCGAGGGACCCACTGCAACCGCCTGGTGTGACCTTGGTGTGGCAGGGGAAGAGACCTCCATGCCCACCCCAATCTGCTCTGCAGCACGGAGCTGCAGGGCCACGGGGAGCTCCCAGCACTGCTTCACATCGCTCACAGCCACTTGGCATCTCCGCTGCAACACAAATCAGTCTGGCCACAACCACTAAATGATTGTTTCAGAGTAATACATCTTTGTATCTGGGCTCCTATCTGACAAGATGCTGTTCTGCAAATGTCTGTGGATGCTGAAACTGAAAGCTCCGAGAAGAGAGAGCTGGCTGGGCCCCGCACCCTGTGCTGAGGCTGTGCAGTCAGACGGCAGGGGCTGCTGAGAGCAGCTGCACTGCATTTGCTCCAACACCACGAGCACTCTGCAGCCACTGCCACATTTGCCTGGGCAGTGGGGTCCAGCATTAGATTTGTTTGCATCATATTACAGACTGTGACCATTATTTGTGGGTTCTTAGATGACAGTGCTTTACAACAGACGAAAATTAATCTGAATTCAGAGGAAGCACTGCTGCTCTCCTGCACCCACGCCGTCACTCCGGAGCATCCGCTGCCTGTGGCGCTGGGTGTCAGCCAGCAGCGGAGCTCCCACCCCCCCGGCAATGCGACACAGTGGTAAAGCCCCTTCGTGGGCAGTTTTGTGAACAAGGATTTTGCTCCCCTCCGCTCTGGAGCCAGAAGGGAGCCTTAATATTATACTTACTTCGCTCTTACTTTAAATTACAGTTTCAATAAACTGTTGCAACAACAACAACAAAAAGCCACTAAGCTTTCTCTCCGCAGCAAGGATGCTCCAGACAATACACTGGCTGCAAGTTACAGGGCAAGCACCCCACAGCCCTGTGAGGGACCTGCTGTTCCTGTTCCTCCCAGAGACCCTCTGGCTGCTGCGTGGCAATGGGCACAAAGTGCATCTGCTGCCCCGTCCCTGGTGGTTGGTGGCAAAGGGCAGCTGTAAGCCCTCCTAGGAAAAGCCTGCTGCAGTAATTGTTCTTAACTGCTGCCTTCAGAAAGCTCTTTATTTTCAAAGGATACATTTTATAAATTTGTGAATTTGCATGTTGCCAAAATCCCCTTGTGGTTTATTTAAATCCAGATTATCTTGTTTATTCCTTCAGTCACAGCTGTCATTTATCTCTGTGTAGGCAGCTTGTGCACGATGTTGCAGGTTTCCTGCAATCCCACTCAAAAGGAGTCTTTGTTAACGGCATTTTCATGTTCCCAACAAGAAGAAAAAAGCTCACGGCAGCTCCCAGGGCTCAGAGGACCACAGAGAAGGGCACGGACCTGCACGATGCTGTCTGAAGCAGGCAATGGCCAGGGGCTGCCACAGGGACACCTGCGTATGGAGCTCATCTCTGCAGCTCCTCCGCGTGGAGCAAACATCTGCTTTTGTCTTCCAAAAGACAAACACGAAGGCATTTTCCATTTTATTATTAACACATTCTGGTATAATTGCTTGAGCTGTCAACTGTGACCTGCCAGTAATTCAGCAGGCGTGGGACTTTCAAGGGGAGAACGGCATTGCAACCAAGGGCTGCAGTGCGCATTAAAAGCAGAACCTATTTGCTGTAAGCCCCCAAGTCAAATCTCTTGTTGAATTCATTCAAACATAAATTTACAGCTGAATTTACATAGGTTTAATGTTTTATAATCTTTTTGGTCTGTGAATCTATATTCAAGACTGAGTGCATTAGCTTAGAAATATTGTGCTTAACACTGAAAATAATTTTAATCTCTCCAAAGTCCAATCCTCTGCACATCACTAAACCTCAGAATCCAATCCCTTCTAATAAGAGACACAAAACTTGCATCTGTCGCTGCCTAATAGATTCATGCTGCTCTAATTCAAATGGCTTGCACATGTGTTTTAATAAAAAACATCCAACGAATTGCAAGGCACTTTCAGAAAAGCGAGTGCCAGCACAGAGGGAAACAAAACATCCCTGGGAGATGCTCTGTGTCAGCTGCACGGCCTGGGAGCCACTGCAACCCCAATGTGGGAGAATGGGGAGACCCTAGCCCTGCACCAGCAGCTCTGCTTCTGCAGATGTAACACCCAGAAATAAGGAGTGCCTGGAACTGTGCTTTTTGCAGCAGACGAGCAGCTTTCCTTTGTCCCAGAGTTCATCAAACCATTTGGTGCCCATGCAAAGTGTTCTCATGAGGGGCAGTTGGAAAGAGCCCATGTGTGCAAGCCCGAGGATGCTCTTTTCATGCCAATCACTTCCCCACCGAGCCTCCCCCCAGCACCTCCTGGACTGTGTGTGCTGGAGGCACCCAGGACATGGCAACACCCCCAGTACTGCTCCCACCATCCGTGTGCGCCCACCGAGCCCCCTCCTGCACGACGGCAGCGGAGCGATGGAGAACGGTCTCCGGTTGCCATAACAACGGAGGTGCTAACATCATGTTGACTAACTGCAAGCCGATCTGATCAGAGAATGGAAGTATCGAGTTGCTATGGTAACGGAAATGCCAAATTTGAAATTGTGTCAATAGCAAAGTTATCAAAGAGGAACCAAAAGTAAACAGCAGGGTCAGGGCCCGAGCCTGGCCCCAGGGCACTGCGCAGAGCCAGCAGCTGGGGGAGCTGCCCTCGGGGCCATGTCCACACACAGAGCACTGCTGGCCCATCCCTGCATCCCTCGGTGGCAGAGGGCAATGACACTGGAGTGCGGACTATTTCCAATGCCACAGTTCATTGGCCAGCACAATCCAAAGCCCAACAGATGCAAGGAAACAAATTCTGTGTCTCCGCAAAACACAAAATCTTTAACGGCTCATTGGCATGTGCTGGTGTTGGCCTGGATAAGGAGTGACTCCTGAGAGCCCACTAATGATTCTGTCAGGGATTCAGAGGTTTATAGGCATCGCTTGGGATCTCTACAGTGCTTGTACCATCTTAATGGCTCTCACCACCAACAGAACTGACAGCATCCCCCCGCACACTGGGAAGCAGCTGAACCCACTCCAGGAGACAGACAGTGCCTGGCTCCTCCTGGGGAGGAAATGCCAGGACTATGGGAAAGGGACGCGAACCTCACTCAGGGATGCTCCTCTCCTCCTACCAATGAGCACCAAAATCAGTGGGCAGCTGGCTGAGAGCAGACAAAAATATAAATACACTCTGATTTCACCAGGACCATCTGGCTCATGCATGATAGGCGGGTAAGGACGCTATAATCGTGGAGCAGAGAACTAAGCTGATCCATTAAAGTCTTTTAAGCAGAAGCGACTATGGAACCCATATTAATCCAGCAATGCTTTATGAGCAGACATCACAAGGTTAGATCCATTCAGTTGCAATTAAAAATAACCCTCACTGTTCAGGCTGGCTTGGATAGCTATTACTGCCTTGTGTTCCTCAAAGACTCTTATGTATATAGATGGTTGTTGCAAGCACAATGTAATCTGAAATTATGATCTTAATGCTAAATCTTGCTTTCTTCTGTTCTTTCCTCAAGTGGATCTCCTTGGGGACATGGCTGTTGCCTTGTTCTGAAATCCCTCGCCCATCTGACAGCACGGCTCACACAGAAATCACAGAGTTTCAGATGAGCGTTGCCACAGTTTCAGTGCCTTCCTAATGGGGAGTGCCCCAGCTGCAGACCTCTTCACCAGAAGCCATGGAGAATGCCTGGGGGTCTGCTGTCCCCATGAGCTGCCCGCCTCATAAACACTCACCAACACTCTGCAAGCTGCTGGCAGATGCCTTGCAGAACCACGGCCCTCAGCATCACTCAGCTTTGGCTGTGCAAAGCAATCTCAATTCTGCAGATGAAGATGCACGTTTAGCACAACACTGTTTTATCAAGGATGAATTTGACCTGATCTCTCCAATTTTCAAGTCTGACTTTCTGTTGGTCATTGCTCAGTCATGAAGCAGGTAGTGAAGAAGCCTGGAAACATATATTGCAAACCCCACTGTAGTCATAACTGTTTTGACTCTCACTGCTGTTCCCTACAGAAGTGTAGCAATGCGATTCATGGGGAATATGTCAGCATTGTCTATCAGATTTAATTACTGTATTAATCACAGCCACAGCAAAGAAGCAGCAGCACGAATGCCCCCTCTTGCACATACCACAAACATGGACTGCTGGAAGAGTGGAGGTGCTGCCTTTGCTGGTGGTGGATTTACAAGCCAAGTTTATCTGCTGCACTGGGTCTGGTTCTGTGCTTTCCCTGTTAGATATGGGACTCTCTTTAGAGCAAGTCCCTTCCATGCCGCCTCATCTGTTTTACATCATCACACAAGGAAGAGAGAAGACCTGGATGTTGATGATGTTCTCCCCACGGTGGAGAAGGAAAGCAGTGCAGCAGGACAGCAGCACACAGCACTGTCACCAGCACTGCAACAGCAGCACTCCATAGTAGGGCTGACAGAAAAGGATCAGGCCTTTCTGGGGCAAACCCCTTGGGAAAACAGTAGCTACAGAATGAGCAAACTGATACAAAGCAGCTTTGGGCTGCCAGCACCCCTGGCTTGGTCACTTTCCAGTATGGGAGTCCTCTGGGGATCGGGGTGCTCCTGCTCCTCCTCACTGCTGTTCCCCCATCTGCTCAAAAGACACATGTCCAAACCGCTCTGAATACCGATGCAACAAAACTGGGTAGTTGAGATCATTCCTGTTTACCCAAGATGGGCCCTTCCTGAGAAGGAAGATCGTGAAAGTAGAACATTAAGATGTATTAATATAGATCTATACACCATGAGGAATTTCATCTTCTGGAAAAATTTACTTCTAGCAGGAAAAAAAAGATCCTGAAAATAATGGCTGCTTAAGTGCAAGCACTGCTGCTATATCATGCTAAAAGCTTTGCAGGAAAAAAAAACAGTAAATAAATTCCACTTTTCAGATGTATCTGGATGTTATCCTAACACAGTGCCAGAGTAATAGGAGAGCCATCAACAACTAAAAGGATGGAATTGTTATGGAAGGACAACAAGAGCAGCAATATCTGCAGAAGAGGCTGAATAACAGCAGTGATTGTACACACCCTGTGCCAAGCTCTGCGCGCTGATGAGCCACGTGAAAAGAAGGGCTCCCACTCCACTGACACAGAAAGGTTTGACAAAAAACAGCTGCCAAACGCTGTCACAGGAGCACCCGGCTGTTCAGAGGCAGGGCAGGAGCATCTAGCTCTCTGCAATTACGGGTTTGATTTCTAGTTTAGGCAAGACGGATCAGTGCAGGCCCAGCAGTACTGAATGCCCTGGCCATTTGGACGGCAGGACAGGCTCCTGCATTACAGTGACTGAGGTAACAGCAGATGTGGAAGAGGCAGAGCCAGTCCCAAACCCTTCCATTTAAACACTGAGGCCAGACCTCCCCTCTTGCATTAACCTCTCACTTGTTCCAAAACAAACAACTTTCCACTTGTTAATGTGTGCAGCGAGGTGCATGCAGGCACAATGCATCCAGCTTCTGCAGCCAGCATACCTTGTGCTGGTCAGGAGACAGGTGAGACCCACGGTGACTGAGTCCTCCCATAGCACTGCCAAGGATTGTACAGATCTGGGATTGCACTGCTCCCACCCGGGTGCTGCTCTTCTGACCCATGAGAGAGCGATGCCAGCTGGGCTGCTGCCGAGTGCACAGCCATTGATGTGCTCGTGTCGATTATTTTGGGGTTTCAGTTCATTTATTATGTATGCAAAAATGATAATACACTGACATCGGAATGTCTTTTAGGCATACAATATCCTTATTATTCAAAATGTTTTTCCCTCCATAATTGAATGGTTTACCTTATTATTACTTTATGTTAATGACCCGGCATTTCCATTTTTCTATAGGATGCTTAATTGTAAGCAAAGTGCAATCAGAATCAGAGATGCCATCTGTAATTGACAGCGCCATAATAACAGCCAGCATCACAGGAACAAAGTACCAAAATAAATGGAAGCAGGGAGAAAGCCGCTTCCAAAAATACTCATGGAGCTGTTCTTGGCCAGGACAGAAAGCCCCGTCCACGCAGTATCTTCTCCCCAAGCAGTGACAGTTTGGGCATTAACGCAGATAGAGTGCTATTTATATCAGTTTGTACATTTAATCAGTTTTTTTGCAGTTTTCAGCGAGATGTGAACTATATCCCTGTCCAAGGCATTTGGTTCAAATCAGCTGAGACAGAGAATAATCAAGATTTATGATTCTCATTCTGACTCGGATCACACAGTCAGTGCGAATGGTGCAGCAGAGCTTCCTCCCCTCACTGAGCGACGTCCCCGCACTGTCCTCACAGCAGCGATGTAACGTCCATCTCGGGACTGTCAGAATGCTGCTGCAGCTCTGACATGGGCGGCTCTGGGTTTCCCTCCTCTGCAGATGTGCATGGACCCTTCTGAGCGAAGGGGCACCGGAGGGGCACCGCCACCAGGTTAGGGCTTGTTTGGCTGAAATCAATAAAATCACACTTTGCAAAATAAAAGCGGTTTCATCTTGTTCTGCCTCTCAGCACAGCTCCGAGCAGCGAGCAGATTGAATTGTCTGCGGTGCACCTGACCTCCCTCCCAAAAATCAGCTCTGCTGGGAGAGCAGTGCTGCGGGCTCTGGTTACGCTGCTGCTGCCCATAAATCTGCCTGTCCTGCTGTGAGGTGTGTGGGGTGTGCAGCACGGACAGATCCTGAGAAGGGCTCGGGATGCAGCTGCTGGGGCTGCTGGCACTGCCCCCATTTCCAAGGGCTTAGCACTGCCCCAGGAAGCCGGAGCTTGGGCAGCAGCACAGAGCTGTACTCCGAGCCTTATGGATAAAGGCCATCTCCTGTTGATGGTTCATGAAAACAGAGCACTGTAACCCCAATAAGCAGAGCTTGGCTGCAGCCGTGGATTCACCCGATGCACGGGGTGACAGCAGCTCTGTCTTGATTGTGGCAGGCAGTGAGTTTGGAAGGGGAGCACGGCTCATCTCACCCCCTGCAGGCTTCGGGGGGGGAGGCAGAGAAATAGTCCGGAAGGGAAAATAAATGCTGTTTACTTGCAACGCTGAAGTCTCCATGTAGTGACTTTGTCAGCGCTGGTGCACGTTAACATTTTGGTTTCTTCAGGGTTTGCTCAGCCATTTCTTCCCATACACACCACGTGCGGCACAGCTCAGACTTAGCCAGGATTCCGTCTTGAGTTCACACATGCAGTATAACATTCAAGTAGGTGGAAAAACAGACTGATTCCACTCCAGTCAATAGAGTAAACAACGCCTGGTTTGGATAAACAGAATTACCAGTGCTGAAGAGCCCTGGGCAGCACTGCATACTCTGATTAGTATAAATGCTAAACACAAACCAATTAACACTAAGTCTGCTTATCTCGCATCACTTAGTACTAAAATAAAGCCTAACACTAAACACACATATTGATTTAGCCATTAAATCTAGCATCACTCAAAATAACACATCAAATTATTGAGGGGAAAAAAAGGACGTCACCTTAATTTTCAGAAGCTGCTGTATTGTGAACAGCGACTTAATTGCTCCAACCAGCAGCAGGAAGTTACTGCTGATACTACTATAGAACGAACCTAGGGGAACCAGAAGCAGAGGTGCCAAGAGCACATCTCTGTGCTGACTTTGCTGCGGAAGCACTTGGCACAGCAGCCTGGTGCTATGCTGGCAGGCTGCAGGTCCAGGAGGCACACGCTGCCATGATCAGGAGTAGCACTGCTCCTCTGGTGTCAGACACAAACCACGCACATTCATCAGCTCCTCTAAGAAGGAGTTAGGACTCACTACATGGTCCCAGCAAATGGCACTAACTGCTGGTGACCACTAGGGTTTGGCCAGGTGTCCCTCTGCAGAGGAGGTTAATAGGATGTGAGAGGCCACAGCTGCCACAGAACCAAGTGAGGAGGACAGGTGAGGGACAGCAGCATTAATCAGCCGGGAGCAACGCAACAAATGGTTATCTCAAGCTGTTTGGAGACACAGATTAAAAATAAATCTCCCCGAGTTTAATATTCCACCAGTCAGCTCCTTTTTGTAGGTGGAATCTATTAAAAATTATCTTTCTGCTAAAATGATAAAGTATTTTTGACATTTAACAGCTTGCTTCAAGCAAAATAAGTGCAATAAATACACGGGATGGCTAATTGGCTCCGGCACACCCAGCAATCAGCACAGGAACACAGTGCCAGCCCTGCGAGCCCCTCCTCACCTCCGTGTGGCTGCTCCAGCCCCTCTTGTTAGCACAGCACAGCTGGGAAGGTCCTGGAGAAGAAACACGCATTAAAGCCTTAGAGCAGCAGTAGCAGTAAGGGAGGCACGTGCTTCAATTTTGTCTTGTTGCATTTTGTACTTTGAGGTACTTAGTTTGCTGTAAGATGGAGAAGGAACTGCTTGGCTATGTAGTCTTCTCAATAAAAATTAATGCTTTAACAAGAAGCCAAATAGCTACAGCTAATGTACTTCTGAATGAGATCTAAATTTTATTCATAAGCATCAGTGTCAGGACGAAAATAACAGTTTTATGGACACTGTGAGCATAAACAGCTCTGCTGATTCAAAAACAGAAACTGCACTTCTGAATGAATCAACTCATTCATTTGGAACAAAAGCATCGTTTTAAATACATGCCTCAAATGAAAGAGAAAACCAGAGACAATATTCTTCTCACGAGCCTGCTTCCAAGAAACACACTGCTGAGAAGGGAGCCCAGCTCCTGGCAATGGGGTGGCACTGGGAAATGTGCTGGGAGAAGAGCAGAGCAATGGGCTGTGATTATTTCAGATAGATTTGCACCATGTTTAGGTGTTCGCACAGACTCCTGAGTATCGCTTGTTGAGAAATCAGAGGGAACGTACAGGAAAATAAACATGTGGTCATTGAGGACATCACTACTTGGTGCGTGAGAAGATGTGCAGAGCCTCCAGATGTGTGCTCATCCATGGATGTGCTGCAAAGACATCTGCATGCAAGGCTGTATCCATGCAGCTATTGTAAGGGATGCAGCAACTGCAAAAAAACCCTGTGTCTCCAGTGGAAAATAACACAAAAGAGATGACCCTATTTATTGCCAATGTTCCCAGTCATTGCTATACCCGGCCTTTACACCCTCCCTCCATCAGTGCTGTTGTTGTGCCTGTCCCCATGCAGCACTGCACCGTGCTGCTCAGCCCTCCCTGCTGCAGTGGCTCCAGGCAAGACTCTGCCATGCTGCAGCCACATCCCACCGTGCTCCAATCCATGCTGGGCCTGTGACAGGCTGCAGGAAGGGCTCTTGAGAAGCATGGGCAGATTTTGATGGGAATATTGATAGCACACCGATATGCATTGCTAGACCAACAAAGCAGTCACAAATGCTTCAAAGGCACAAGTTAAAAATAGGGATGGAATTGGAAAATATGGAGAGCAGTGTAGCTAACAACTCACTGATAAAAGATTTCTAGAAAATGCGTCTTGGAGAATGTGCTCATTACAGACAGGAAAGTCAGAAAGATGTCAGAAAACAGTGGCATAAAGAAAGCTTTGCAGACATGTCTGACAGGATGAGGAGATGACAGCGTTCTGGACTGGTGGCAGCAGCTCAGCCAGCTGCAGTGCCGACCAAAAGCCAAAACTGGGTTGAAAAACACACTCCATATTGAGGGAAATGTGAGTATCTGACCTGAGACACTCCGAGCTGCATCTGGAACAGCCTGCACAGAGCAGAGGCTAAAGAGGACACGGCTCAGCCAGGCACTGCCTTTCAGCTGGGAAAATGTCTTCAACCCAGTTATTTCTTGTGAGGAGGCAACGTCAGATGTGCAGCCTGGGGGTCTGCAATCTGCTCTCTGGGTTATTTAATGATGTTTTGGGGCTCTTTAAAGATGAGCTGAATTCTTTGCTCCTGTTCTGGGAAAATGAGTCAGGGAGTAATTGATCTTTTCCTAACGACCCCAAGCAGCAGGAAGCTGCTGGTAGCAAGGCCTCTGGGTGCCAAACCAAGCGGCCATGCAACAAGCGGCCCCACTGCAGCCTCACCCAATGAGTCCCAGCCCAGGCCTGACCTCGCTGGGGTTCCCTGCACATCAGCTGGTGATGTGTCCCAGGGACGCTCCCTGCACACACCACACAGGCCCAGAACTTCTGGCAGTCGCAGTGAGCTCAGGGCTGCTCTCGGGCACCTCGCTCTGTGGGGCTGCGAGCCACGCTCCCACCACTGCTGCATTTCCTGTAACTGGGGTAATATATCTGTGGCCACAAATGAAAGATCAATATTTATTTAACACACGCACTACCCTTTGGAGACCCTTAATTGTAAATTAATCATCATTAACTGACAGTAATTGAACATGCTGAAAGCCACTATCGGGGCTCTCCCTGCAGCAGAGGCCCCGGGGCGGCCGTGCAGCAGAGGGGCACGGGAATGTGGGATTGGTGGATGGGGCTCTGCAGGCTGCCAGCACACTGTGATGAGAAGGGAATCATCCTGGGAGCACGCAGGGTGCCCCGCACTGCAACGCGGCCCCACAGCCTTTGGTGGGGCACATTGGTGCTGCAAACGCAGTCCCACATCCCACTGGGAAAGGCAGAGCCTTTCTGTGCTGTCCCCAGTACTGAGCTGATGCAGTGGCATCGGCTTCATCACGGGGGGAATCTGTGCCAAAACTGCAGAGATCTGAACAGAAAGAGACATTTGGAGAGAAGGGGCTGGGTGAATTGGGTACAGGCTTGCCTGCAGCTCTGGGCACAGGGGGAGAGTGGCCTGGGGGAGGTGAGGGACATGCAGGTCACTAGCAGAAGTGTTCTGGGGACTGCCACCTTTTAGAAGAACTTGCCCATTGGAAGACTTCTAATACATTCATAGGATCTCTATTCTGGGGGTTTTAGAGCAGCTCTACCCTGTATTTCTGTTGTAACGGTGATTAAGCAATAAAATGTAACTCAGTCTATGGTGGGGAGGGCAGGAGCATGCAGCTGATCTCCAGTACCAGCAGGCTGTGCAGAGCGAGCTGGCAGGAAGAAATGCAAATTCTCATTCTATAAGGACAACAGAGGCACGAATGCTGACTTTATTAAAATGCAGAATTATTTCAGGTCCCTTTGTTTAGCTCAGAGCCCAGAGGTAATTTATGCGCAAGGATGGAGCAGCGAGGGCTGTGCTCAGCTGCCTGGTGCTGCCAGCATTCCTTGGCTCACACACTCGGTCTGAAGGCTTTCCAGAGCTGGAAGGAAGGCTGGGGAGTGCACAGCCTCCTTCCTTGTTGTTGCTGAAGAAGTTTTCTGGTCCCCACAACTCCTACATAAGGCTCCTGGGGACTGGGCCATGAACACAGAGGCTAATTAAGTACTCACACATGAAGAGGCTGCTCTGCTGCTGCTGCTGTTTTGCTGCAGTTGTGTGCCTGAGACCCCCACCTGACCCAGAGCAGCAACCTGATGGCACCAGGGCACTGCTGCATGGGAGATACCATCTCTGGAGGCACGGCCTTAGAAAGATGCCTGAAAGATGTCCCCCGTGACAGGGGCAGAGAGGCAGGGGACAGCCATCCTCTGCCCCCTCAAGGCTGTGGTGGGATGGTACTGTGTCCCCCAAACACTGCACGGCTGGCACGTGGCCCAGGTGCCTTCACATCATGGGATTCACAGCTCCTGAGTGCTTGATGGGTTTGGAGACTGGGACCCGACAACATGAGGCACCATGAGCTCCTATCAGAACTGGGGGCTGTGTGTTCCTGCACTGCTTTGGCCTCTGCACTGGAGGAAAGCAGCAGGGGCTGGCAGCAATCCCCGTACCTGGCATGGAAAAGACAATTAGTTCCTTACCATGAAACAATAACTTGGAGGGTTGTGGCCAAGCAGTCCACACACCGAGGTCAGACTCCTGGATGGTCCCAAGAAAAGCCCATACAGACATCCAAACCCTGGGACACTGCGGGACGCCAGGAGCTCTCCCAGCAGGAGATTGGTGGAGGTGAGTCTTGGGCGTCAGGCACATCCTGCACTGCACACTGCCTGAACCAATTGCTAAAGCAAACATAGGCTCACGGGATTTGTTGACAGGGAGGTTTATTGAGGTGAAATCTTTGCATCGGGTTATGTGTTCTTGTTTATGAGGAGCTTAAACTATGTCCAAGATCAAGCTAGATGAAATCCTCGACTTCCACTGCCATCCAGGAAGTCTCATCTAGGCCGATTTGCATTTCCATCTGCATACTAATGCCACGCTTATAATCAGCAAGAAAACATCCCCAGCTCATTGGTCCAAATGTAAATGTCTGCAATGGAAAGCAAACACGGGAGAAAGCTTCCTGCCATTGTGATGCTCCGAACAAAAGCTCACCCGTGCCTGCACTTACAGGATTTGCCGCATCCTGACTGACAGAACATTAGGGGCTCTGCCACGTAATCCTGAGATCCATACATTTGGCATTAGGATGCGCACTGCCGGGGCTGTGTTTTGAGAATATTACAGTGTGCTTGACACAAAGCCCAGTTTGCTGAGCCAGGTTTGTGATCTGATAAAAGCTAATACAGCCAGGTGTGACAGGAAGGCAGAGGGCCTGCTATAAACAAGGGACAGGAGCAGGTGAATAAATCTGGGACTTCTGCTTCCGTGCATGAGAGCTGTAGGTTTGAGCTGGAGGATAAGAACCATGCTCTGCATGACTCCAGGGCGTAAATCACAGCTAATGACTGCTTGCATTGATCACCAGCCATCACTGCCTCTGGTAACAAATGCAGTTTTGGGACAGTCAGAAGGAGAACCAAGGGTGCTGTAAACGTGTGAAAGGGGGAGGGTGAAATCCAGTCACCCCCTGAAGTGAGGCTATTCTTAGGTGGGTAGGTCGGACACAGTTCAGATGAACCTGCCTTTACCTTTCAAATCCTTCTCCCCGTCACAGCACTGAGGCAGAACCCTTCCGTATGGCCATGGGAGGGAAGGCTTCCACTACTGCTGTCTGCCGGGGCCCATGTGGCAACCAGGGCCACACCACAGCACCCAGTGCCCATCCACAGTGCAAACAGAGCAAGTCCCACCTGTGGCCATGGGATGCACCAGGACCACCAGGACCCCGATCTCAGCTTCACTTCACTAAACCCCACCACTCTCCTTTTCTCTGCTTTTTGATCTCTTCACCACACATGCTACCAATTACAATGCAAAATAATCATGTTAATTTCCATCTCCATTAGCAAACAGCCAATAAAATTTCCTGCATTTGCCAAGAGAAGGAGGGACCCAGCACTGCAGAGATCAAGTGCATCTCTGTGCCTTGGAGAGGGCTCAGTGCACGGCGCCAAGGGAGCATAGGGGGAAGGAGAGGGAGCAGCCCCAAAGCTGCACAGACGGAAACAACCACGGCCCCAGCAGAAAATTAATTCCTTCACATGAGCAGCTTAATTCAAACTCAGAAAGCACCATGGCTACACCACCACCATCCCTGCCTGATGCAGACCCCGTGACCCAGCACTGCTCTGGTGCAGGGGACCCCCGTGGCTCTGTGCCCAACTGGTGCCAGGGGCCATACACAGAGTGCCCAAGGCTGAGCCTGGCAGCTGCACTGCATTCCCACAAGTCACAAAAAACACAGAGGAAACATCACCCTGATGTACCTGAAAGTTTCCTGAAAGTTTCAAGCAAACTGGGGTTATAATAAAACAAGGCTAGGGTCAGCTTGTGCTGTGCCAGAGGCAGACAATGAGTCCAGCCACAGCGCGTGGCATTACAAGGAAATTAATCACTCCTGCTAAGCTCCTTTCCTACCACTGTATTACAGCCATGCGGCCCTAATTGTGCTTGTTAAGTGGAGTGTCTTTCTCGCACTTGGTCAAGGCCGGTGCTATTTCAGATAAGACAGAGTCTGAATCAATTCTGTCTGGCAGGTGATGCACTTCACGTCAGCCATTCCTGGGGCCTCGGGGCGCTGCTGAATATTTGAAGTGCCCAACTTCTGTGCAGAGAACACGGAGGGAGAGTGCTCCTGCTCAGCAGTGAGGGCGTTTTTTAGCAGATGAATTACCCACATGTCACTGGTAATTCAAGGACAGGGCTGCCTCCAGCCCCGTGGTGGCTCTGCACCTGCCCTGCTGCCATCACTTGTCTGCACCGTGCTCCCCATGCAGCTCCTGCTGGGAATTAGCCAGGTGCCAAGGGAAGTTGTTCTCATTGCCAGGGAAGGTAAACCCTGACAGTGACCACCTTTCCATTAGGGCCGTCAGATCTGGCTGATTCCCTGCCTTCTGAGTGCCTCTGCCTCTGGGTGGATGTACCTTCTTGTTGCTGTGCTTTGCATGGGACAAAGCTATCTGCGCGTTTCACATCCCGGCATCACAAGTAATCCCATTAGGCATTTCTGTGCTATCTGGCCAGTTGCAAATACTCCTCTGTAAGGACAAGATGCCTTTGCTGTCTGCAGGTAGCAATGCTCAGCATGGACCTGCAGTCTTGCCATCCCAGCAGCCCAGTGGTGCTGAGCCACAGCTCCGTGTTTCCCCCCATTCCAGGCAGTTTGCTGTGCCCTGCAGCACGCAGCATTTGCAGGGAGCAGCCCAGGCTCTGGCACAGGGCCCAGGCAGGTGAATGAGGTCTGACCAGCGCTGCCCTGCTGCTGCCCGGGGCACCCAGCACAACTCCACTGCTGCTTGCCCCTTCTCTGTCAATCAAACCTGGGACAAAGTGCCCCTCAACGCGATGCCTTGCTCCACATTACCTCCAGAGAGGGCACTGCCTTTGGAAGATGCAGTGCTTTCTTGTGAGTCTACACATTCCTGCATGTTAGCTAGCGTGCAATCAGAAATGCTGTGCTCAGCTTTCTGTATCTCAGTGTCTCTGCCCAGGGCATCTATCACCTCTCTTGAGGGGTTACACTGTAACTGTGAGCCTGGGAAAGGGCTGTGCCTGGATTCTGGGACAGGCGTGGGAAAGTCAGAGAGCTTCTGACCACAACACGTGCAGAGAGACGTGCTGCCCCATGGGAGCAGCAAACTGCCCTGATACAGGGGATTAGGCTTTAGAATCCTCATTGGGGAAAAATGTTTGCAGATCTCTGTGTGCCTCCATCTCTGATGAGAACACACAGCCCAACATGTGCTAACAGCCCAGCCCCTCACCATGCCCAGCCCATACCTGTCATCTCCCTCTGCCTCGCAGCACTGCCCGATGCCAGGCGTGCCCTCTCCGCAGCCCTGGCAGCTTACAGGTATCAATCCTCAGTGCATCACAAGGAAAGGCACAGCTCTGCTAGGCAAGAGCTCAGTGGCAGCCCACCGTTTTGACACGGATGCTTTAACACAGCACCACTTGTGCTCCTGGTGCTCAGGCTGTCAGCAGCTTCCACATACACCCTGCTGCAGGGCTCTCCTTGGACCAAAGCAAACCCAGCACGCACGCAAGGAGCCACGCTCCACACCACTGCTGTGCCTGGCCCGGTGCTGCTGTGTGCCTTCAGCTCCCAGCAGAGCTCCAGGTTTGCTGCCTGCTCCCAGGAGAGCAGCAGAGAGGAGCTCAAGGGGCTTTCACCCTGCACTGTGAAGGGAAACAGCAACTTTTAAAAAGTCAATTAGCTCTCTGTCAATTAACTTACACTGGAGTAGGTAATTACCTTATCACTTACGGTACTCCCACACTCAGAGAAGGCAAACATTGCTCCTCCAGTTGCACCACAAATTACTGCCTGGCACTTAACACCCGGCCTCGCCGCCGTGCTCCCTCTGGGTTCAGTGCCCTGGTGGGCTGACAAACTGAGCACAGAAACAGTCCAGAGTTCGGGAGCTCCATCTCCAGAGGCACACAACTCCTGCAGCGGGCTCTCCTTGCAGCGTGTGCCACGGAGCAATGCATTGCAGGCATCTCAGGACAGAAAATCTCCATAAAATATCTCCATGAAAAGTAAAGCAAAATAAAGAGGTTTCACTGTAATCCTATTAATGCATCTTCACACAGGTTGGTATCTCCTGAAGAACACTTCCCATTAAGGAAATCAATTTAGTATTCGACTTTCTTCCTGTGGTGCATATTGAAGTGGGATTTGACAATGATGGAAAACAGATTTGTGTTAAATACTGCCAATAATGTCTCATAGCTCAAGGTTACAGCTTCTTGTGAGCGACAGACGCTCGTAATCCAACACGTTGGAAATACTGCACTCCACTATCAATTATCTGGAGTTATTAGGTTTTAAAATAAACTGCACATCCGGACTCCAGGCCATGTGTTTGTTTTACGTTCCCCTGCAGTCGCTTTGCTACGCTGCAGCTCTCCCGGGGTTGCTCTATGCCATGCCCGTGGGTACCCTGCACTGCTCCCGGTGTGGCTCAGCCTTCGTGCTCTGGGCCACCAATTTCAGACCTGAATGGAGCTCCAGACATCAGATTTACGGCACACAGGTGATTTATTCAGCCCCTTCTGTTCGGCTGAACACAAATTGCAGGGTTTGGATTTACCCGGTTAGTTGGGAATTTCAAACAACTGTTTTTCTTCCTCCAGTTTCTCAGAAGCCCAGAGCAAAGCAGTTTGCTTTGTGTCCTAAATCCCAGCTTTGATGCTTGACAAAAGCTTCCTTTTCTCCGATAAACAGAAATGAAGCTAAATGTTAATGGGTCCTTTTCATTGTCACTTAGGAAGGCGGCATTGTGGGGGAGCCAGAGGACCTTTCTGAGCATCCTTTTACTTTGAGGCTCAGAAAGTATCAGCTGAAGCAGCCTCTGCCCCACGAGCTCCCACTGCCAGGGAGATGCCCAGAGGGAACAGCTGTGGAGCAGCGCTGCCCTGGGATCAGCAGGCTGGAAGCAGCCTGGCCTGGCCAAGAGGTGATCCCCACCAGGAGCACATACGAATCTTCTGCAGAACACAAAGGCATTTATCGGTCCTACAAAACCCAGGGTAACAGTGAGCATTCTTGACTTCTATCAGCATTTTATTAAGCAATTACAGATCTACAGACATTTCTCTTCTATAAAGTGTTCCTGCATCAATGGCAACAGCCTGCAAATATTCTAGAGGCATAAACAGAGTAATTAATCAGGGTGCTGTAATGGCAAGAAATTAACATATGGAAAACACAGACTGAATATTGGAGAAAGTTTGTTGGCAGCAGCCCATGTTAATCAGAGTATTGCAATCCAGGGAAAGGGGGAAACTCAGTGCACAGTGCAGGTCAGAGAGCCCAGCAGGATGCTTATGGGATTGACAACCCAAGATCGGGCTTCTGTCTCCTCGTATCAGTCACTGAGTGGTTTCTGACAGTGATTCAGTGCTCTGAGTTAAGGCTTGTTCACTCAGAGCACAGCAGTAATGTTCTCACTGAGGTCTTCCCCCTGGTGAGAGCGTTTGCTCCCTAGGCATGTGGTCCCTGTGTGCCCGTCTGTGCCTCCCAGGGCAGGGGCAGTCGTGCTGGGGCTGCACTGTGGTTAGTTACACTGAGCCTCATGGAAAGTGAGATGGGAAGGATAATTATGGTCAAACCACACATCTGCCAGTGACCAGAGCACTGTGCAGCCCCGCACCAGGGCTGTTTCAGCACAGCAGCTGCGAGCAAAGTGCTGGGCCCCAGCCAGACTTTGAAAGAGCAAAAACTGCAAGGTGAAGGAGTATGATTACCACAAGTCATAAATTCTGTTTCTACAGCAGATTTTCCAAAAATTTGGACTCGCTGGAGTAGTGTGAGAGCAGTGCTGTACCTGCAATGACCTTCCCTTAGGATTCACCTGTAGATACAGCAAACCGTCATCTCGGATCTCACGTTTCTCAACTGAGATTGAAATCCATGGGCACCACATCTCTGCCCTATGCAGGACAACTGCAGCAGTGCTGAGGGTGCTGCACAGAGCCTGCTTGCCGCACACACCATGCACTCTGTGCATTTTTCCAGGTGACAACACACACCCGTTGTCATCCCCAGCCTCCTTATACTGAGGTGCAGTGCGGGCACAACTGGAGCTCCCTGTGCCTGCGTGTGCCCTGCAGCCACGCAGACTGACAAAGCTCTTCATAGACATTAACCCAAAGGCCTGGAACTTATCTAGCTACTGCCAGCTGCTTCCTCCACTCATCCAGAAGGCTGTGCCCTGCCTGTCCTGACGCTGAAAGCAGAGAATGCACTGTCTGATTTTACAGTAAATGCCAAGAACTCGGTGCAGTAACAAGTGTCACTAACTCTTGGAGAGCGACTCGTGCAGCTGCAGTACATGGCAAGGTTACCTCTGCCTGCCACCGCCGGGGAGGCAGCCGTGTGTAGGACACGTCCCCTCGAACGCTGACAGATCATTTGCTCTGAGCGTCCTGTTGCAAACAGATGTCTCTGTGCAACAGAGCAGCCACCCGAATGCGAAAGCAGTTTGTTCCCGGCGCTCCATAAAGATGTTATATTTGTTCCCAGAAGTTAATCTTTAAAGATTTTTAGAGCAATCAATAACCGGCGGATGTATGCAGAGCAGCCTGGAGCTGCATGAGGGAGCACCCGTCCGGGCACAGCGGTGACGGTGGCTGCACACTGGGCACTCTGGATGCTCCCTGGGGAAGGAGGTGCCTGTGGTGCCATGTGGGCTCCCTGCCCTTGGGGCTGCCGGACACGAGATGCATGTTGCTCCTGTGAGCGATTCAGGAAAACACTCCAGGTCACAGCAAAGCCCCCTCCCACCGTTTGAGAGTTATTTCCATATTCATGAGCCTTATCACTCTCCTCAAGCTGCCGTGCAATGCAAGCAATTGAGAAAAAGCAGCACCAAACAAAGACAGATTTTGAAGCCATTGGGGAATCAGTAAAACAGTTCCTCAAAGACTCTCGTCCCACAGCTGTCCTGCATGGTTTAAGCCTCTGCTTCAGCACTGCAGGTCCCAGGGCAATGACACAGTCCCAGCAAGGCTGGCACAGACCTGGCAGTGACACTCAGCATGCAGAGGTGCCACCAGGACAGGTCCTTGCCCAGGTGAGTGGTGGGCACTGGCAGAGAGGAACTGGGGCAAACCCGCAGGAGCCGAGCTGTCAGCCCTCTGACCGGTGCTTCCAGCTCCTGCTTTGAGGAAAGCGAAACATAACACACACTTAGCAAAGAAAGTGAATTTATAGCCAGCACTGCATAACGAGCAGGTGTTTCCACCAGCAGCTCAAGTCAGCAGGATCTGCAGAGGCACTGCTGCTTTGCCAAGGCATATATCGGGGCTGGGAAGGCAGGGGACAGCAGAGAGGGGGAGGCTGCATCACCCTGCCCTGCCCCTGGGTGTTGTGGCTTTATCAGCCCAAGCCTGGCAGCAGAGCAATGCCCACAGCCAATAGGTTCACCTCAGCATGCTGCAGTCAGCACATCGAAGCTCCCTCACAACTTATCTGAACTCTTCCCAGATGGCTTTTATCTTTAAACTTCTGTGCAGCAATACAAAAAAGACGACAATAATTTAAGATCCTCTTTGACTGCAGGCTAATACCAATTCGCTCCGTTTGCCAGGGATGGTACTTTCCCTTCTTAACACAGCATTTGTGATTTTTTCAGCGTTTGCAGATAATCTCTCTCCTCATAAATGCAGCTGTGAACTTTCCTCCCTCTGCACCTCTGAAGTGGCCAGTAAGGATCCAGTAGAATGCTCACAGAGATGGGGTGGGCTCGGGGAGGCCCCAGGACCTGGCCCCACCACTCCTCCCTTCCACAAGAAGGAGGACAAGAAGGAGGACAAAGGAGGAGCAGAGAAGTGAGGACAAATGCAAAGCGAAGGAGCATGGATTTCTGCACTGGAAGGGTGTGCATACCCCAAAGCCTGTAGCAACGCTCAGCACGCCGCAGCCCAAAGGGATCCCACTGCAGCCCATCACTCTGCCTTCCTTCTGAATGGTCCCTCAGCCCTCCAGCTCTTGGCAGTGGGAGCTCTCGGTCTCAATTTTCACGCTCTTTCAATTGCTAGATGTATTTCCAGCCTGGCTCTCCGCAATTGCGGCTGCAGCCTGGAAGGTCTCCATAGGCAACGCTCCTGGCTGGGTATGTGCTGGGAGCAGGTGGCCTCCAGATCCGTGGGACTGCCTGGCGGGATGTCAGCTCCTTCTCCATCTATTTCTGATGCTGCACAGAGCTGTCTGGAAGGAAGCGCTGGTTACAGACCAACAAGGAGCGGTTTTCATCTCCTGAAGAGATTTTGAAACATCAAAAGCTCTTCCCACACTGATGAAAGAGCAACATCCTGGAAAATGTTATGAGCTCTCCATGCATTGTTTGAGGTCTATAGAAACGCAACCATGACAGATTTCAGCCCTATTGGTGTTTTGTGGTGGGTTTTTTTTCTTCATATACTAGATCTGAAATAAATAAACCTTCACATTTTGACTGTCATTTTCAAACCTGTTCACCAGAGCAGCTGAAAGAAAGTGTTCCGTCAACAACAAAACTTTTCCCCAAAACACTTTAAAATCCAAACATTCATCAAAATCAGTTCTAGTTTACAAACTGCTCAGGCTTTGACTTAGTGGCTGTTTTTTTCTTGCGGCTAAAGAATGGCTGAGGAACATTCCTGGGCATCTCTGCTGAAGATTCTGGGGGAGCAAGGGGCTGGCACACATCTCTGATCCTCAGCCAAGTTCTCCAGCACCGGATTAGAAGCATCCTTCTTCCTCTCGCTGGAGCACAGACAAAAACGGCGTGTTCTTGTAAAAGCCTCCAGCCATTAGGAAGACAAAATGGCAAAATGTTCAACAGAGCGTGGTCTCCTGGCTCTGTGTCCCTGAGATACGCCGTGGCAGTTTGGGCACTGCTGACCCTCATTGCTCTCTGCCACCCCCAGGATGGGAGCACTGCTCTGACCATCAGCAGGTGGGTGACACTGTGGGAATCTGGGGGCGCCATCCTCAGGCATCAACAGATCTTTCCATGTGAGCAACACAACAAAAGCCTCCTCCTCCATACAAGAAGCAGCATCTGGTTTTTCTAGGACTTGCTTGGCTCACTGCAGGTGCCTCCATCCTGCAGATGACAAATCGCCTCCTGAAAGTACGGGCTGCACAGCGTCTCTGGTTGAGATTTCACCCAGAACCACATCCCCAAGAGTTATTATCAGTTTCATTAGATTAATGATTGCAGAACCACCGACAGCATAGCAGATGAGGCATTTACTTTTGCATTCGCGTACAGTAGCAACCAGTTGCATGGTTTTGCTTAAATCAGGACAAGAGACTGACTGGAGACTGACACGGCAAGGCGTGATTTCTTGCCGGCTTTAGCAGCAAGGAGGCAGATTTATGATGCTTAAAAAATACAGACTGGTCTGGGAAACGGACAGAAATCTTCTTGGTCTGTGCATAACGACACACACAGCTTTAACCCCTCATGTACTGCGAGCGTCTTCCCTGGCTTCTCAGAATTAGGCGGGTGGTAGAACCCCCCTAACATAATGGGGTGAGGAAAGCAAATTAGAAAACATCCTCTCACTGCCTGGTCTGTCATCTGTGCTGTTAATAGTCATGAGTAGACCACATGGCGGGCATGCTGAGCTAAAAGGAAGCTAAGAGATTGTTTGTGCCATTATACATCTCATGATAAATGATGTGTAAAGTTTTACTGCAAGGTCTTAAGGAGGCTGTGAGCAGGAAACACCCAGCAGAGGGAATGCCAATTTGGGGAACTGATCCAAGGGCCTATGGGAGCGGCAGGAGAAGGGCTGGGAGCAGCCTGAACCCAGAGAAGCAGGGGTGCCCCATCCTCCAGGGCCGTGTGGTGCTCCAGAGCCAGGCAGGGAGCACAGAGGTTGAGGGGGAGAGGACAGGGAGGGGCTGGGGCGGCTCACGTGCTGCCGGGGTGAAGATTCCCAGAGCAGAGAATGAATGCTCTTGCTGTCTTATAAACCCCGTACAAACACGAAGAGAATTGAGCAAATGACAAAATGGAGATGAATTTTGGGGAGTAGAGAGATTGAATAACGAAACAAGGCATCAAAATACGCGGTTTATGCACGGGAAAGATATATCTTGACAAGGACTAATACTTCATGTGAAGCAAATAGCTCACTGGTAACAAATATGCACATTTTAAAAAGTGGTATTAGGACAAAAGTCCTGGCTTCTGCTCCTCACCAGAGCCCCCAGTGAGCACAGCTTCCACCTGCACTCAGCACTGCATCTCCGCACAGTCCTCCTTCCATCCCTCCTCCATCCCTTCATGCAGAAGGGCACTGCCCAGCTCAGAGCCCAGGCAGTGCAGCACAGAGCAGTGCAGGCAGAGCTGATCCCACTTCAGAGGAACACAGCAAATCAAGGGACTTGCAGAACCCACAGACTATGACAGCACACCCCAGCCACCAGTGTGCCCAAGTCAGAGCTCCTGTCACTCTCACCTTCATGTCTATAAAGGACTTTGCCACGAGGCAATGAGGATGCTTTTTAGAGAGTGTGCTTAGCAGGCTCCCAGCGTGCGCTCTGTGCCAGACCATCTGTCTGTGCTCCCCATCTCTCCTTGCCACAGCCAGAGATTTGCACAATCAAACACATTTCACTGTCACTGGAATCTTCCTACCTGCAATGAAGACTGTAAGCCTTATCTGCATTTAGGAATTGTGTTAAGCCAGCAGATCCTGCACATTTGCTCTTTGAAACAATGCTCTGGCAACGGGGCCACTTTAAAGGAAAGCCCTACATCTCCAGCCTGCAGATAAAGCTTTGTGCCATACAAGACATTTCGATATTTTATGCTAGAATTTGGCATTGCACCAGAAGAGCTCTGAGTTATCTTAAGCTTCATAAATGCAGAGATAAAGCATTAATGGGGAAAGTGTTCCTAAGTCAAGGGTTAGAGGCGCACAACAAAAAAGGTTCTTATGGGGTACTCTCCCACCAGCTTTGGTGGGATAAGTGCATGCTTATACTCCCAGCCTTGGGGTGGTGCACTCACCAACGTTAAGCTGAGGAGCTTATAGAAACCCTACCCAAAGCAGGTCACCCTGGCTCCTAAGTATGTAAAAGCATCAAAGAGTAGAAATGCATTTTAGACTACAGTGATTAATTAGGATGATGGATAGGGACACAAATCTGGTTACATCGCTTCCTTTGCACAAACGCAAAAGCTGCTCTGAGCGGAAGGATCCAAGATGTTCAGAACACTGTGCTGCTCGGGATGCTGGCGGCTTGCACAGCATGGGGGCTGCAGGACACGGGCTGTACATGGAGAGAAGGGACCGTCCCAGCAGGGTTGTGTCCCCATGGGCATGGTTAGAATGCTGCCAGCAAACTGGATCTGCCTTTGTGCCCCCCCTGTCCCCACCCCCCACCCCCCTCGGTTGCCCATTTCTGCAGGAGCTGCATGGTTGGAGCTGAACAGCTAAAATAGGCGGTCTGGAAATAATCTTGAAGGAGAGAAGTGAGGCAGCTGCTCAAAGGCTTGTGCCAGCCTGGAGCTGAATCTCGCTCAGCGAAAGTGCTGCAGCAAAGGAGACCCCGCGTCTGATCAGGGAGCAACGTCGAGAGCTCGAGTGTTTAACCAGCAATAGCAAAGGAACCTGGAAACAGAAAACAGGAAAGAGCAAACGGCTTTAAACAGTGGAAATGTTCCGCTGTGCAGGAGGAGGAGGACTGGAGAGGGAGGATTAGCCGTTTATAAATACAAGCAGCACCGAGTTAAAAGGCTAATTAGAATAGCAAAAAGAAATACAGCAGCACATTTCAGAGACTATTTCAACTAACAAAGAGTTTTTCAAATCTGTTTGCAAGAGTGAATATGAGAGAGAAAATTGAATCCCTGTGAAATGATTTCAAGAATTGGAGGAGGAAAAATGTAATGGCAGCTCTCAGAATGCCCATCAGGAGCCTGACGTCTTCATCCGCTGTGAGGGAAGAGCGCAGGGCGACTGCCCCCAGCCCTCATGTGCTGCGAGGAATGAGATCTGATAGCAAAGGGTTGGTTTAAGAAGAGAAAAGGCACACAGGGGGCACACAGGTGGAACACAAGGGGCTGGGCATCCTTCCTCAATCAGGTGGAAGCGGAGCGAACAACCTCATTGCTGAGGGTTCAGCTGGAAGAGCACAAATGCTCATGCAGCCCCTGCACTCCGCGTGTCCCCAGGCATCCCTTGGTGTGCACAGTGCACCCCAACTGCCCCCAGCTCACCAGGTGCAGCCCGCGTTGTGCCTGCAGACAGAGCTGTGTACCTGCAGCCATGAGCAGTGTACAGCAGAGTGTCCCGGGGCTGGGATGAGCTGGGGCTCACATCCTCAGCGTGGGCTCCTAGTGGTCCCGAATCCAGAACAACACAGTTCCCCAGAGCCCACTGCACTTGGGAAGGAGGGATGGGCACCCCCAGAGCTCACATGGAGGTAAACAGCTGAGGACAAACGGAATGGTTTATACTCTGCATCTGGTCATGATATCACCGGAGTCTGCTATGACCAAGCCACAGGTCACGATGACATCAGGCCTTAATGGAACAGAACGGTGACAGCCAGGGATGATTCAGGAGCCGGAGCAGGGCAGGTGGTGGTGAGGAGCAGACATGACCCACGTGTGTCTCATCTCTGCCAGACGGCACAAGGCAGCCATGCACAGTGCAAGGCTGGGGAGCGGGCGGGCTGGCTGGGAGCTCTCTGATAATAAACTAATTGCATTTCCTAGCAAATCATAACAGCAGCTCCGGTACTCTGCTCTTCTCCAAGGATGTGGAGTGGTGTTATGAGCATTAATTGACTCAGACTCGCACCAAGCGCCGGTGAGGCGGGCACAGAGCGGTCCTGAGGAGTGGCAGCAGCAGCAGCTCTGGTCCCCATACAGCAGCGCAGGGACAGCGCCCGACCCCAAGCACCTCACTGGCAGAAGAGCAGCTCCCTCGTGGGGTGCAATGGAGCCCAGCAGCTCCAGGGCTCTCCTCTAATTACCCATCCCAGCTCTTCATATACTCATATCCATATTCATGATGACCTCCTGGAACAAACATAAGTCAAAACCACAAGCAGCAGTTTTGCTGATGGGCAGCCACCAGCCACAACCCCTGTACTGCCCTCGTTGCCTCTGCACTCCTCTCCTGGTGCACCCACCTGGGACTGCCAGCAGACCCATGTTGAGCAGCCCCAGAACACTGAGCATCCCGGGCATGAGCAGCCCTATCAAACAAGGAGCCAGCACATGTGTCCTGGTTCTTCCCACACTGAGAGACACAGGCTGCATCCAGCAATGTTCCCTCTCACCTGGAGGACCTGTGCTGGCCACTCTGCAAGAATCACTCTTTACTTAAGAATGGCTCCTTGGTGCAGGCAGCAGGATGGCAGTGGGGGATGGTGCTCAGAAACAGAGAGCCACTCCAAGGGGTGGCAATGAGTACAGCCTTTTGCACCACTGCACCATTCTGTCCCCTCTGCCCTGCCTGGCTGAGGCTGCCCTGAGGCTGCTCCTCCCTCCCCAGCAGCCAGCAATAAAAGCCCTGTGCCAGGTCCTGAGCTGGCCCCTATCTTAATCCTCGAGCTGAGGATGTTTAGAGATTACGAGGCTCCAACACCACACACTCGCCCTGTCCTGCTCTCCTCAGGGCATCGGCCCACAGCTGCTGTCACAAAGCAGGATCCTGAGCTTGGGGACCCCGCCCCACGATGACAGTCAGAGCAGCCCTACGCGCTGTGCACTGCTCTGGGCACTGCTGTCACTCCAGCATGGGAGGATTTTGTTCAGAGCGTGGATGGCTGCAGCGAATGTCAGCTTTAATAGCACACTTCACCTTAGCTGGACGAAGAACCTCTTTGCCCTGTGGCAAAGCCACTGCAGCCAAACTGCAGACGCTCACCAGGTCAAACCTCACCATTTGCAATTCGCACTACCTTAGCATGGGGAAGAAACAGTTATTTCCCCTAATTACATGTTAAATGCCAAATAAATGCTCTATCTTGTATGGTAATTGCAATGTCACTCAGTGATTAATGCCTGCTCTACAAGCTGAGAATCCACACGTTATCAAACTGCACTGACCCAGCTCCATTGTATTACAGCTGTCACGGCTGCTCATGGGCTCTGCTGAGCTTACATACGGAGCAATTCATGTTTGCCAGAAAACTTTTGTAGCAGGACAGAAGCTTATGAGAAAAGTGCATTCTGCACCAGTACCCGGAGCTGCAGCTCTGCTCAATCCAAGAGCCACCCCCTGGATGGGTGCAAACCGGTGCAGGCTGTGCTATGTGGCTGCACTAAATGATGAACCTGGCCACAGGCACACAGCAGGCCCTGGGAGCACCAGGCAGGAGCTCAGGGCAGCCCAAAGTGCAGCACAGGACCTCTCAGCTTCTTTTGCACCCTTGGGGCATCCCAGCGCGGACGCTCCGTGCAGCTGCTCCTGCCACAGCCATCAGGGCGCTGATCAATAGGAGGCTGAACATTAACATTGATTCTCCAGACAATCTCACATCCCTGCGCCCCCACCCTGATGATCTCCACAACTTTCCATTATGATCGGTAAACAAGGATGCTGCGCTGTGAGCACACAGGGTTGGGCTCCCTGCATCACAGCGTTGAACCCAGGGCCGATCCGCAAGCTGCTGCCTGCTCCCTTCGAGCTGGTTCTGTGCGCATACAAAGATCTCAAACAGTGACACCTGCTAATTACATTGTAGAAAATAACAAAAGGAAATTCTAGAGGAAAGCTCAGCGTTTCGGCTTCCTCCCCACATCTATGCTATGGTGGGTTTTTTATGCTTTCTTTTTTTAAAGAAATAAGCTTTTAAGCATTAAAAAACTCCCCAGTGCAGCTGGTACAAATGCAGCGTAACCTTGAATTATACGTACCAGGGCTGGCTTTCATTATTTATTAGCAAGATCAATTAGAATATTCTGTTTGCAGAAGAATATAATCCAATATGTACTTCAAGCACTAACAGCTAAATATATGCTTATTTAAAAATCAATCTAAAAGTCAAGGTTTCCTTTGTAAATCCTTACTGCCGATTAAAAAGAAAAAGCTTTGAGTGTTACCACCTGCTGGATACCGTAGTCTCAAGGAGACAGTTATACATTTTAAAACATCTCCAACGGGAATTGATTGTAAGAAGCAAACAATCGCAGAAATCCTGGTGGGGTGGGCACGGGGCGGGTGCGGGGCTGCTGGGATGGAGCCCAATGCCCGGCACAGCACTCCCAGCAGAGGTTCATTTTTCATTGACTCGCCCGGGTTGACACAGAGCCAAGGCAGCAGCCTGGAAGCCCGGACCCGCACGCCGCAGTGTCCTCTCGTCTCTCCCCAAGGAGCAGGTCTCTAAGATTAATTGTCATGTATTATTTATTGACCTCGACCGTGACCTTGGTCTGGAGTTGCTTCCTCGGTGCTGTGCAGTGCATAGGGCTGCAGGGATCCAGCACCCGGTGCTCCCCTCCCACCCA
>JACDJE010000168.1:1366756-1379124 GCA_016647715.1 Pavo muticus
CCCCCCCGGCCGGGAGCAGCGAGCTGCCAGGTTCTCCTTCTTCCTTAAGCTCTTTCTTTCTCGTCTTTCATTTCTAAATCTTATCTCCAGGTAAAGAGGGTATTTGATGGGATCAAAAGGTGACCTTTAACAAGGTTAGCAGAGACTCAAATAATACCCTGTGAGTTCACGCACACTCGAGCATTAAAGGGAATGGTCCTCTGATCTCCGGTTCCTCAGTGGAAAAGTTGTTTCACAAAGATCTCTGCCAAAAGTCCATGCAGAGCATTGAGAAAACTTTCTTAAAAAAACAACGCTGAGCGTTGGGCACAGATCGTCCTCCGGCTTCTGAGGAACGATCATTAAAACTTCAGAGGTGTTTCTCTCCCTGTTAGCAGCTCCCACGCTCCTGCCAGTTTCCAGGGCCTTGGCTGCTGAGCACAGAATCATAGAATCTTTCAGGTTGGAAAGATCATCCAATCCAACCATCCACCGACCACCAGTATTACCCCCTAACCCAAGTCCCTAAGTCCCACACCTGCCCTCAAACACCTCTAGGCACGGTGACCCCACCACCTCCCTGTGCAGCCTGTGCCAGTGCCTGACCACTCTTTCAGAGACAAAATTCTCCCTAATATCCAACCTGTTGCAACATCCAAAATCTCATATCCTTCACTCATCTGATCACAGCCTGATCACCTTTGAAAGGTGCATCCCCCACTGCTGAGCACGAGGATGGCAGTTCCTGTTCCCACCATCAGCCTCATCCCGTGTGTCCATCCCATGGGACCGCCCAGACCAGCCCCACTGACTGGCAGCAAAGGGGTTAAAAGGCCTCACTGCTCCTTTTAGATCTGAGCTGCACTTGTTTGCAGGCTGAATTTCCCAGAAGTCATGGCTTTTTACTAGCGGATCTGCTGTAGAACCATGTTGTTATAGATTGCAAGTTCCTTAAAGGTCAGATAACACAATACAATTGAATCATATTAGCGAGCATACCGACTTGGTATTTTACAAAGAAAACCCATAAAGCTGATTGTTTGCTGCAGAGAAACATAGGTTGTATAATAAAGTCAGCGTAATTGTCTCCAGAAACAAACAATCAGTTTAGGAGAAAAAACCTTGCTGTAATTGTGGGCCGTCGCGCAGCTGCTGTCAGAGCAGCGCATGGGAGAATATCGAGTGCAGATATTGCGAGTATATATTTTACAATTTAGGTTACAGTACCTAAATGCATTGCAGAAGACCTAGTAGGGAAATAAACAATTTCCAAGTGTATTGTTGAGAGACAAATATTCAATACTTCGTTTAATGTATGGTTTGCAGTTAGCGGTTAATCTAAGACAATGCAGAGCGAGCCATGTTTCACACTGCTATTAAGGAAATGCAGAATTGATTGTGAGAATGATTGAAGACTTCTAAAGAGCACAATTCCCAGGTCGGTGATGACCCCTCCTTTTTTTTTCTAATTTGTCTGTAATCTACTCAGACAAATCCTTTTATCACGTTTACTTCCTTTCCAAGTTACAACCCGTGTGATTAATTACTTAACTTTGCAGTCCTGCTTACCCCGCTGGACTCTCTAATTTTTCTTCCTTTTAAAAGAGTTTCCCACCCCAAATAGACATATTTCCTTTCTGAGCTCCCTACTCTGTTCCATTCAGACTTGCCGTTAACGACCCATCACATCAGCCTGCAGCAGAGCTCCCCCAGCTGCCAGCGGACTTTGGTTCCCTGTTACACCAGAGGTGTGGGCACAACACACAGCTCCCCCTGCCCCATCAGAACCTCCCCATGGGGAGACGGGAGTCCTAAGGAGGGGAAGGCACCCACCTCCCTCAGCGCCGCCCAACTCACCGCTCACGCACAGGCCTGGAAATTCTCATTTGGTTCTAGATTTAATCTCGTAATGAAAAAGGAAATGGAACCAGTGCCACTGTTTCAAACTAACCTAGTCACGGAAAGAGGAATACACAGAGCCCTGTGGCTTTTCATCCACCCCCAATAGCAGCGTGTGCTGCTAACAGTGTGATGGCAGTGGAGCACCCAGCCTGCGCTGACCTCCCTTCCCGCAGCCCTCCATTGTGTCCCAGCCAACACACGTGAGGAAGCAATTAGATTTAAATCTGGTTTCCTCTTTCTACCTTGCCTTTCTCTTCTCTTCTCTCTACTTAGATGCTGCTCAGTGTTGTAACTAATATGATTTGTATTTAGCACAGTGTGAAACAAGGATGATTTATGGGTCTGTTAACACCACGCAGCTACCTGACGCCATCGCAGACCCTGAAAGGGCACTCCAAGAGCAGATTGCTAAAAGAATTCTGGCACTCTGTATAATTATTTATAAACCCAGCCCACATAATCACTGCTATTCCGACTCTCACAACATTTGTGTGCTTTCCTTACGCTGTGTTGTGCATTTTGGGGAGAAAATGCCACTAGCATCCTGGCCCCATCCCCAGCACAGTGCGCACCCAGCCACCACGGAGCGACAGTTCAATAAACTGGGACGCTGGATTTAAATTGATGTTTCAGCTCAGATTAACTTGTGCCTTAGCTAAAATAAACGTGGGTACAGCCTCTGCATTTCATTACTAACAGCCAAAGCAAAGGGTCTGCGTGCTTAGGAACTGAGCAGAAACAGTTTCTCCAACGTTTCCAACAGACCAGCACGCCCAAAGCTACTTGGGCAACTCGGATGCCAAAGTCATCCTGAAAATCTCTGGGACTGGTCCAATTTTACCTGTAGCTTTGAGACTGACTCCGTCAGTGAGGATCCCACCCCTCACATGAGCAAATGCCCTTCATTAATTCTTAATGCTGCCCCAAGTGCATCCAGCGTCCTCACTTGGCAACCCTCCCCCCGCAGAGGGGCAGGCAGTGAGCATGGCCCCCTCCTTTCCTCCAACATATAACAAGAAGCCAAATGAAATAATGAAACAAACTCATTTTAATGCCACAGAGGGAATTGTTTTATTGCTAAAGCAGCAAATAGAACTAATTGAATCTGCTGGAAAAAAAAAAAATGGAGAGAAGGAAAGGAAAGGATAGGTCCAGTGCACAGACAGAAAGGGCGAATTGGGGTCTGAATATTCATGGGCCTGGAAACTGCAAATCCTTGAATGCAAAATATCTTCATAACTGATAATACTGCCACAGGCGATGCATGCACAGTGCTCGGAGAGAGAAAGTCTGGAATGTTTGCATTTACAATTTTTACTTTTTCTGAATTAATATTATAGAATTTCTCTGGTTCGTTAAACTGCTTTGCACCTCCCTGGTAAAACAGCAGGCTGCCGGTGAGCACTGCAGGCCGGGACCGGAGCTCATCCTTGGCCAATATGCAACTGGGCCAGAGCCGGCACCCATGCACTCCACACCACATCCAAACACTGTGTCTCCACACTGTGTCCCAGCCCCACATTCCTACACCACATCCCAGCCCCACATCCCCACACCAAGTCCCAGCCCCATGTCCCCATCCCACTGCCCAGGGACAAACAGGCTGATTGCTAAGCCTGTCCCAGAGGCTGCTCCTCCCAAACCATTCCCATTTCACAGGCAGCAGCTAAACCTGCCACAGGCTTTTAAACTCACTGTTTTCAGTGAACCTTAATTTTTAGTGAACCTTAATTTTCAGTGGCGACATATATATAAATGTAGGGGTTTTGCATTTTAATTAAGGCAGCATTCGTGTTCTTCATTACAACACTAAGTCAGGCAGCAAGAAACACCAAGGATATAAATCCTGTTAATGAAGAAGGAACTATGCAGTCTGCTCTGTACATTTAAGCACGGGGCACCAACATGCAAAATGACTGCTACACAACATGCTGGAGAAGGGCTGGGTTAGTAATGCAATTTGTGTTCGTTCATAGGGCATCACTGCAATTGCAGGACACAAATCTGCATCTCAAATAAACTTGTTCAGATCTTCTTAGTTGCCCAGACCATGGCAGAGACATGGATGACCTCCTGAAGAGACGACCACAGCCTGGGTTTTGGAATATTACATGGGATTGGGATAATAATAAAGCACCTTGAGGTACCTTCACCAGCAGTGGCTCGAGCAGAACAGCCTGTAACGATCTAACAACACATTTCCCTTGCTGCCATTCCAACCTCAAGAAATCCAGGGCAGTTGGAGCCTTAAATCCATGCCAGTCTTCCTTTGTCATTAATTGTTCGGTTATTTGTATTACACACTTTACATACCGAGTAGACTCCAATTTCATGGTGGACTAGATTGCAGAAATGCCTCTTTTAATCTCTTTAATTCTAAAGTAGTACCAAACTTTAATATTTTCTAATGGAGTATGCGTTTACTCACATAGAACAATATCACCACAATTTAGGAGCAATAAAAGTCAAGCTACTGCCAGTACGATAAGCTTGCTGCTTTATTTCCAAAGTTCAATCAGTTAACCTGGGAGAGCAATAGCTTTCCTACAATGAGTAACGATGCAGAATAATATTTAGATAGAGATAAACCCTTTTTGCATAGGAAATTGCATTACGATTTGCTGGGTCTTAGAAATTTTCAGCTAAATGTGTTAGTTTACCAATGAAGTTATTGCCTCGGGAGTTTTTCCACTGTGCTTTGATTTCTGGGGGGGGTTTCTAGAGGATTTGGAGCTGAGTAAGGAACCTTTATTGTTCTTGATGTAGGCATGTACAGCACACCCAGCAGCACTCCCTCCTCCCACACTGATCCGCACACAGCAGCCACCAAGGAGCAGAAAAGGGGAAGAACAGCCCAAGAGCAGCTGCAGGAAAGAGTCAGACCCAGACCCTCATGCAGAGGGATGGTGCAGAGTGGGTACTCTTTATGGGAGGTGGCCCAAAATGCTGCCTGAGGATATCCAGGCCCAGCTGCATGGTGCCTGCTCACTCTCCAGAGCCCCCGGGCCCATAGACCAGTGCAGCCCCCTGGCCCTGCTGGCCCTCACACAGTGGTGGGAGCTGATGATCTGGGATTTGTGCACTACAAATGAATAGCTGAGAAATGAGCAGGGAGGTGCGAGTGCTGACAGTGCAGGCAAGCAGCAGTGGAATCAATGCTCGTGCTCCCCGGGGGAAGGACCAAGGAGGAGGAACCAAAGGCCAATTAAAGACCTCCAGCAGCAACGACTTCAGGATCCATGGTCTGTCATCGGCCCCTCATGAGTCAGCACTTCGGATGGAAAAGACTTGGTGTATCTTTAAACAAGTGGGACTGGACTGAGAAATTCCTCATTAATGGCTTGCCCAAGCCATGCAGCCCTGTACCCGCTAGCCGGCCTCCTCCATGCTACTTCCTTTACCCAGGAGCTCCCAGATCTGGGGGGCAGCTGGCCAGAGGAGCCCTGTCCCCTCTTGGAGCCCCTTCCCCCAGCTTACACATATGTTTTTGTCTTTTCCTTGACTGGGTGATCTCAGCTTGTGCTGTCAGCTGCTGAATCCGAATGCGAATTTAACACACACTCCTGACTCTGACGTTAGCTCTCCATGAGCGTGCTCACTTGCTCAGCTTAATTATATGAATGTCCATCAAGAACAAATACAGAAAGGGCAGAACTGAGGCTAAAATAAAGTTATTTGTAGATGTGGATGAACACTAATAGAAAGTATATTATATTACTGCACCCATCTCAATGCAAGATGAAAGGATATATTCTCTAAAACAAAGAAGAGCTACAAATTCAGGCTACCAGAGCTACTCATAACCAAAATGATTGCCTGCTAATAAAGGAAGGGGCCAAGCCTACTCCAGTCTGGCTCTGAAGAGAATGGAAATCAGATTTTTGCCTGAAATGTGACACAGAGATCACTATAATACAAAATAAAGTCTGGCAGATGGAGTTATTTTTATCTGAAATCAGTGCTGTTCAGTAGGTTGGTGGCTCCAACTGACGTCCCCTTCCTCTGACCTCAGCCGCCTTCCTCAGTTTCTCCATGGTGCTGATGGGATCAGGCCAGGCAGTCTCTGGGATACCTGGCAGGACCCAGCAGCACTTAGCTGGGAAATCAATTGTGAATTTTGCATCCACCCTCAGCATTTGGCCTGTTTATATTGCCAAATAAATTCTTTAAAGAAGTACTGTACTTCACAGGAGAGCTTGTCAAGGTAAATACCTTCATTTACATAAAATGTGACTAGCAATTGAAATGTTAAAGCCATAAAGAGCAAGTTTATGATCCATCCTTGATGCTTGGATGTATAATATGACAAGGGGGAAAATAGTGTGCCTTGCAACATTTACTAAATTGGTGTGTTGACTCTGGGGATGGAAATGGGAGATCTGAAAATACTGGTAGTTTTTCCATAAATAGGAATCCTTCCCACAGCCTTCAGACACATGGCTTTTGAATACTCTTGTTCAGCCTGGAAGCAGCAGCTACCCAAACAAGCAAATCACTCAACCAATCACCCAACCAACCTCCTAACCAACCACACAACCAACCTCTCAACCACCTAACAACACAACCAATGACCCAACCAGCCACCCATGCACTCACCCATCTGGCCACCCAACCAACAAACACACAGTGGCTGCACCAGCCCCATATGGCCACACAGGCAGCAGAGCTCCAGCCTCTCACACTGAGGTCCCCAGTTCCTCTCTGAGGCTGAGATGACTCTTTTATTTAGGGTTTTATCTAAACTTTTTTAAAGGGATTGGAAGCCAATTTAAACCACTTCAAGTCCTAACTAATATATATATTTTAAAGTGAATAAAAGGATAAAATGGACTGCTGCCTACTCACATACCACAGTGAAATTATAATACCCACATTTAATGCTCTGGAAAGTTTGATGGTGTATGTACTTTACCTGAACTCAGCACTAACATTTCAGCCATTCATTCACACTCTTACCCTTCTCAATTCATTGAAACCACTTCAAGCAAAAATCATTTGAAAGAAATTACCTCTGTGTATTACACCATGAGCAGTGAGAAATGTCCCACATGAGCCTCTCCAGCCCCCAAAGCAATAAAATTTCTGCTGAAGTGCATGATATAATAACTCAGGGAAAAGAAGTCCCCATGACAACAAGAGGTAAGAGAAATCCATGAAAAGCAAAGGACTCAAACCTCTCTCAATACAAGGTGTCACCAATTTGTACTGGAATTTTTACTTTGAAAATCAAAAGGCTTTGTCCACAACTTTCCCTGAGAACCTGTTGTTCCTTCGCCGCCAGTCGGTGCTTCTAACAGAGCAGAACAAGACTCAGTAAATCAAAAAAACAAGCCGGGGTCAGACTCATCATTTAAACCCATGAATACAACCAACTGACTCTTCGCCTTCCTCTTTTCCAAGGCGGCTGTTTTTCCCAAGGCCTATTTTTGGATTTTCTGTAGTGTCTACATGCTTGAGTGATACTGCATTCACACACAAACTTTGACACTACAAATAACACTTAAACCATTAGAAGCAAAGCACTGTAGCATTTACTTAAGTGGATTATCGAGCAAAATCCTACAGAAAGTATGTGCTTGAAGACATAGTGTAATAGTGAGATTATTGCAGGCTCCCTGTGTGCTCTAAGCGATGCTCTGAAAGGCACCGAGCCCCACTGCTGCCTTGCCCAGCAGCAGGATGCTGTGGCCACACAAGGCTCTGCAGGCTGGGCTCCTGCAGCAATCCCTGCCCGTGTGTTGTCCTCACACTCATCTCACACTCTCTGCAAGAACAAGCGAGCACAGCGTGAAGAGGCTTGGGGTGCTGAAAGCGGCTGCCATTCCCATGGCTACAGTCAAGTAGCCTGTGGTTAAACCATCATCAGGTGATAAAACACTGCAAAGAGGCCTGATTCATTCCTGTATCCCAACCCTTGATCTGAAACGGAGTGAAAAGGCTTGGAGAAAAATGCTGGCCAGGGAGGCTGACGGGGGTTCCCCTGGCTCTGCACACAGGGAAGGGGTAGGACCGTGGGTCTGGCACATGGCAGCTCTGGTTATGAAAGAAATTCCGCACCTGATGCTGCAGTAGCCTCTTCTCATCCTCCAGAAGGGCAAATGCATGGACAGACTTGGGATAGCCTGGTCCTGTGCTCACAGCCACCAGCCTGTGAGCCACCCACAGCATCCATGCTGGCCTTGCTGCAGCTGGATGCAGGCGCTGGCAGAAGGTCAGTGGTGCATGGGAGTGCTTGCATTGCGTGGAAGACTTGGGCTAGGAAAAGCAATGCAAAGGTAGGACCTGACCCATACCTAAAGGTTTGGGAAAGGTGATGAGAACAAAGTGTTGGAAGAGCTGCGTTACACGGAAACGCTCCTGCAGCCTTCAAGCCAGATAAATCCCAATATATTGGATCCACAGAGGCGGGAGGGCAGCTGAGTCACTACATTTCAGCAAAAGCCAACTCACAGCAGGTCCAGGAAAAAAATCAATACCTTTTCCCCAAGTTACCAGAAGTGCAGAGGGCACAGTCCACTAGGAAGGCGTTTTACAGAGAAATACAGCAGTTACCAGGCAGCGGTGCCTGTTGTTAGAAAAAAAAACCCATCTGTCCTTCCACTGTAGGTGTTCCTATAGTGCCCATCAGCGCAGAGCTGACGGAAGTGGTTTGGTTTTCTGAATAGCCTGTGCTCCTGCTCATGGTACACGTCATTTGTACCAAGGCAGTGGCTCACAGAGCAACACACAGGTCTGACCATTATGGAGAACACTCAGAAAAAAAAGAAGAAAAAAAAAGAAAGAAAATACAAACCAGACAGGCCGTGAAAATAGCATTAGACATGCAAACCATTTCGTTGCTTGTCATGGTGAGTGCTCCCTGCAGTGGCTGCAGCGGGACCTCTGCGTGCATAACGCTATGCCCATGTAACTGCTCAGCACGTGGGGGCCGGGGGCAGAGCAGCAGCAGCATAGTCTGATTGCAGAGACATTGCCACAGCTCACACTGAAGGCTTGGCCAACAACGGGTGTGTGTACATGGAGCTTAACTTCAGGTGTGAGGTTTTGGAATAATCTTCAAACCAGTGAATTTCAGATCTCCATTCAGTGCTCTCCTTGCATTATGGAGATCATATTTTTGTTAAAACTACACATTTGCTTTCAAAATACAGTTACACGTCCTCAATTTTCTGCTAAAACACCAGATGTCAAGATGGCCTTCAAAGCATGAATGGACAGAACAGAACCACTTCCCCTTCCCAAGCCCTCAGGCAGCTGCCCGTAGTGCTGGGCTGTCCCGCTCATCCCAGAGAGCAGCTGAGATGCTGGAAGTGCTCAAACCCACAGCTTTGGTCACTCTCATGAGCAGAGCAACCCAGCTGAGTGTCCTCTGTTCAGGTTCCTCCTCCTTATCCAGGTGCTGAGCCCCAGCCCTGTCCCCGGAGCCCCCAGCCCTGGTATGAAGCTGCTCCGACCGCTGCAGGGCAGCAGCCATGCTGTGCCTGCCTGACTGCAAGTCAGCAATGATTCCAATGGAGAACAACAGCACATCCCATAATTGAGGAAGGAATGCAAAATGAGAAAGAGCCACCAGTGGCTTCCAAAGCAAAGGCAAACACCTGTTCTTTGCCAGAACAACTTGTTCCTTGGTGAGACAGAGCACTGGTATAAGGGTCCATTGCCCAAGGTAATGCCTGCTGCTGGGTATCATGGCCCCAGAACTGAAGATGGGCAAGTAACACATGCACCAGATATAAGTAATGCCACACTGCTAACAAAACAAAAGGATAAAATTCACTTCCAACTACCCCTCTAACACAATGTATTATAGTAGTGGAGTTACATTCAACACTGAGGAAAAAGAAAAAATCCCTAGGAAATTATCAACAGAAGCTAATGCACACCACGGTGCGTTGGGTGCAGCTTAAGGAGAGCTCCGTCGCTGAGCCCATCCTTCAGGCAGCCAGGCACACATCACAGGCACAGAGCAACCCTGGCAGCACAGACCAGAGCAGCCTGACACCCAGCTCACACCAGTGCACGTGGAGGAGCTGCTCCTCCCCACGGCTCCGCTGGGCGATGGGAGACGTGCTCAGCAGCCAACGACAAAGCAAGGAACTCAGACTGCTATTTCCTTATTTCATTGCAGAAGAAAAAAATAAACTTGACCACATTAAAAACTAACAGCTTATCATTTGTAAAAGGAAGTGTTATGTGCAAGATGTAAACAAGTGATAAAAGTCACTGTAAGGAGATGCTGCTATAAACACTTCAGTGGTTGCTTTTTTTTTCTTTCTTTAATAAAAAGAAAACAGAAATATCTGCTGATAGGAAAACTCAGTGCAGGGATCAGTCAGTGCATCTCAGTTCATCCCAGCCCAGCGCAGGATGCGATCCCTGTAGGTGCACATGGTGCTTTCCCCCACCGCATGCTGTGCGACCCACTGCCCTGTTCCTGCACAGCTGCAAAGCTTCTCAGAGAAAGGAGAAGAATGGTGCTTGGGGTGGGCAGGTGGAAGATGGCTTTAGGTTAAACAATTGGGGCAAACGCTCAGGGCCACAGTGATAATTAAACAGAGAAGTAATTTATTTACCCCATGACCAGAGAATCCATCCTCCACCCTACTCTGCCCAGGACCTCACAAATCAGCTCTGACCCAATCTTTTCATCTCACACCTCCTGCCAGCGCAGCATATCACCAGCACCGGGAACCAGCTGGGCTGGCCACAGAGCTACCGCAGGGATGAAAAATTTCATAGCACTTTCTGCAAATGAAAACCCGCGTGCGCTGTTTGCTCCGGGAGAGCGGTCCCATCCCCTCTCCAACCCTTTTTTGTGCAGCGTGATTTTCGAGATGAAAAAGCAGCTTGTCATATCCTGTGCTTGATCTTCTTTACCCTTTCTGAATAAAACCAAACCCATTTATTTCCATGCTGCTCTCCAGCCTCTTCCAGCAAATCTGCTGAACTTATTTATCGAGGCAAAGCTTTCCTACAGGGAAAAAAAATCCGTAAAAAAGAGAGCGTACCTGAAATTATTTTGCTTAAGTGTATAAATAAAATAATGGCATCCAAGCCTTTATTCCTTCCCTGAGTTGGTGCAGCATTCCGAAAAGAGACGAGTGTACTTTTGCAGCGCTGATCTCCACTTTATTGGAGTCCCCCAGGAAAATCCCTCTGCATTTTGACAAAGCCAAGTGGCTGCCACACGGAATGGGTGTTCGAAAGACTTTGCCTTCACAATATCCACACAAAGTTGCCTAGAGTTCCTCAGATTTACATACTGCTAGCATAGAAACAGTGAGTGCTATTTCAATAAAGAGTGCCTGGCTGAGGCACGCAGTAACCAACTTGCTGCCTGTTTTTCCTTGATTTTCAGAGCACATGTGTAACAAAAATGCAGAACCCATCTGCTTAGCCACTGCTTCTTGGAATGGAACAAGTATGGGTTTCTTGTAACCATGAGCTAAAGAGCCACAGTAAGTTGCAAGCTACGCTAACACACTGCTTGCTTTTTCGTTTGAGATCAGAGAGAGAAAAAGGAGGGAAGGCAGAAACCAAAGGGAAAAAACACCACCAGCAACCCCAGAGCCAGCACAACTCGTTGCTCTGCTACACCTGCCGAGGCACTCAGCCTTCCCTCCCTGCGGTTCAGGATTTTCTAATAATCAGAACTCATGGTATAAGAGTCTCTTAAAGTGTTACGGGATGTCAAACACCCACATTTTGAGATTTCTAATTAAATCTTGCAACGAAAAAAAGAAACCTTTAAAAACTTTCAGACGCGGAACTTGTTGAATAAAGAGTAAATCTTAATTGTGGGGTGAATCCTCTGCAGCTGGTGTGACAGAAGCATCCTTCTCCACTTGAAAACCCACAGCATCACCTGGAAAAACGTGCTCCCTTCCTTCTTTCAGCAGTTGTTAATTTCTGACACATTCGGGCGCTGTGCAGCTGAAACGCCGCGCTTTGCCCAGAGCCCAGCAGCAGCCGGGGACGGCTCCGCACCCCATCGGTGCACCGCGTTATACCACCGCGGCTGCAGGAGAGGCCCCCTCGGCCCCCACCCCGCCCTGCCGAGACCTCTGAGCCCACCCAGCCCCTCCCGGCGGGGCTCCGCGCGCTCACCTGTACCACTGCAGCCCCTTCTCGTAGTTGCGGTCGAAGAAGTGGGGCTCGGTGCCCACAGCCCTCACGTCGGGGTGAGCGCGGATGGCCTCCAGCAGCGCCCGCGTCCCGCCCTTCTTCACCCCGATGATGAGCGCCTGCGGCAGCCGCTTCTCGCCGTAGTCCGGCGTAGTGCCGCGGATCCCGGCGCGGCTCAGCTCCTCGTCCGTGGTGCTCGACTCCTGCGGGTCCCTCTCGAAGGCTCCGCTCTGCGCCGCGATCACCTCCCCGGGGGCCAGCGGCGTCCGCGTCCAGGCGCCCGCGTCCCGGCTGCCGTTGGAGGCCCGCGGCGGAGCGGCGGAGGCGGTGGGGACAGCGGCGCTGCCGGGCGGGCCGGGAGG
>JACDJE010000168.1:1379754-1437574 GCA_016647715.1 Pavo muticus
GACAGCGCCGCGAGCACCGGGGACAGCGCCAGGAGGAACTCGCCGCGGGCAGCGCTCGGCAGCGCCCGCCCCGGGGGGTCCGCGGCCCCGCGCCCTGCCCGCCCCGATTGGGGCCACCACGGGCTCGGGCAGCGCCCGCTGCCCTCTGCATCGCCTGCTCTGTTCCTCAGCAGAAATCACCCTGCGGCAGCTCCTTCACATGTTAGCCCCGCTTACTCCCCTTTGGGTGCCCCAAAATGTATCCTGTACTGTCAGACTCCCCAGTGCCCCCAGCCCACAGCTCCTGTCCAAATCTTCCAGCCCCCCACAGACGAGCAGACCAAAGAGGCCCCCCGGGAATCTCTGCTCCTGCTGCATTGTGCAGAGACCCCCAGCTCTGTCCCTCTGCAGATGGGGAGCAGAGTGCACAAATTCGGTCATCTCAGTGGAGTTTGAGTGATGGGCTGCAGCCCGTGAGCAGGGGCTGTTGGCAGCTGCTGTGCTGGTGGAGCAGATCTGAGGGCCTCTCTCAGTGTATTGGATTTGCAGTGTGGGAACCAAGAGCTGAGGTTGGCTGCACCTCACACTGCTCAGGGAGCAGTGCCCTGGAACAAGCTGTGGCCAAAAGCCTCCCATGGTAACTCTCTGGAGCAGCCACCATCCCTTCCCAGCCACACGTTCCAGCACGTCCCAACTCCAGTTCTCAGCTTTGGCTTCAGCAAAGATTTTGTGCTTTAATGTCTCTCAGCTGCTCCTGCCCTTCATTCTTATGTCTCCTGGGTATCTCTCCCGTAGGCATTTCCCTGTGTCACTGGGGGCACATCACCATGCTCTCCATGCCTCCCCAGCTGTGCAGCTCTGCTCTTGCTGTGATGCAGTGTGGCCAAGGTGCTCAGTCTTTTGCCAAAGCCCTCACAGGTGAACGAGCACTACCTGACCTGTCCCCAGCCTCCAGCTGGGACTGAATGCTGCACACTGCTAGCAGAGCCAGCACCTGATCTGGGTGACATACACTGCAGAAGAGCTGCACATTGACTCAACCCCGGGGTCACCGCCAGCTGCTGAGAACACGCTGGAGAAGCACAGAGCATGTGCCCAGCCCCGTGTGGACACAGCACTGGGAGCTTCATTCTGCCGTGCCTACATCCTGCAGGGAGCTCCAGGCTGGCACCGAATCTCACTGTTACTTTGTGATGCTCAACTGGAAGCACCTCTGAGCAAAAGCCATTGGAATCTCAGCTGAGCTGGATCTCACAGCAAAAGCAACAATTGAAAAAAATATTGATTGCCAATATTAACCAGATACTGAGCTCTGAGAAAAATTATTCATCAAATAAGATGAAGAGCACAGACTTTCCCCATAATGAACAAAAGCTCAATGCTGCTCTCAGCTGGACATGTGTTCTCTCTGTGCAGCTCCAGTTCCGATAGAGATTATTTCTTTATAATATATTTTTTATGGTACACATGAGACCTCTGAAATGCTGCGCCTTGTGTCCTGTAAATCACTTCCTGTAACTAGTGGATTCCTTTTCAACTGCATTACAGTAATGTGAATGTTGAGGGACTAACTTGAACTGACAGAAGCAAAGTCGTGCATCCCTCAGCCTGTTTCCCACCCTGGCACTGGGAGCAGGAGCAGCTGGGGGGCACATCCATGTGCTGGGCTGCCCCAGGGCTCTGTAGGGTGGCAAAGCTCCTGCCATGGGCAGCCTGAGCCCTCAGAAAGGTCTCTGCAAGGCTGGAGGTCAGACCTGGACCTGAAACCAGATCCCCAAGCTTTGGTCACTGGGGAGAGGAGCAGATGGCGCTGAGATGGGACGGGAAGCCCTGAGCAGCATGAGTTTGCTCTGTGCTCTGCTGAGCTCATATACATGTCCTTATCCTAAATGTCACATCTGTGCTATGGTATGTGTGGGTCTGCCTTGCAAGAGATGAGTCCTCTTCATGCACAGAGATACTTTCATTCTAAAATGGAGAATCCACTGAGCGTTTATGGAAGTCAGTAGGGCTGCTCTCCATTTTCACAGTGCCCTGCCATTGCCAATAGCCCCACAGGTTCAGGGCTCTGCTTTATTATGGCAGGTCTGTATGAAGAACACACTGAGCGACGTTGGCTGGAAGTCGGCACCAACATTCAGTTCAACGGATGCACCATTCTCACTATGCAAGACAGTGTTTCCCTTCCTCCCCCTCTGCATAGAAAAAAAAAAAAAGATAGTTTGGAGTTTTCAACTCCAAAAATAGAAGATAAACCTCAAAATAGGCACCATTCATTGAAGTGACAGTGCTTTGGTCTTCCTTGTACCAAGCGCACATCTAAACCACAGCGCTTAGCGAAATGCCCTGCTCTGACATTCCTGTGCCTCTTCTCCTGTGATGTGCTGCGCAGAAGACTAATAGGATTTGCAGGCAAATCATACATAACAGAAAGAATATTTCTTCTTGGGCACCAGCTTCCAGCCAGAGGAAATTTTACAACCGGAATGTAAAGCCCTCTAAAACAAGTGGTTTAGCCTTCAGTACCTGCTGCCTGGGCTCGGGCTCTTTTTATTCATCATAAAATGTGTATTTCTCCAGTATGGATGTCAAACGCATCCATGAGCAGATCCGAGTGTTATCCAAGCAGCTGCTGCTGTTTGGTGAGCGGATGCAGTGGGAGCCGATGGAGTGTAACACTTTATTTGACAGTTCTGCTTCTAAAGGCTCATGTATTTACACTGCATACCCACACACTTCGATTCACATTAATTAGCAACAGAAGCATTCCCCAGGCCTTCAGGAAGCGCCCAGCCCAGCGAGGTGCCATCAGCCCCGTGCAGGAATTGCCAGATCAAACCAGAGTCTGTCAGATTCACCCGCACTGCTGTGGCATGGATCGAGCCCCGTTACTTTGGAGAAGGGTGGAGGAAAGTCATGCTGCGCAGCCACCGAGCAGCCGCTGCTCACTGCGGTCCCTCCCAGCCCCCACTGCTCAGTTCAGCCTGGGGCTGCCTGCCTGTCCCAGCACACGAGCAGGAGAACACTGAGAAGGAAGAAGATGACCCTCGATAGCAGGCAGTGTTGGCACAGAAACAAATAGGTATTAGTTGGCACCAATGCTTTTTGGCTGGAAATGAAATTGTCCGTAACTGGAAGAAATGTTGTTCTGGAACAGATTCCTGAGAGGAGCACAGGGGGCAAGACATGTAATTAGATTTAAGATTCAGCTCGAAATGGACTTGATAGCATGGCTGGCAGCAATGGAAGGGAGTGAGATGTGATGGTCCACACTGGCCCTCCCAGTTCCATTTTTCTGGTGTGGTTCACAGAGTGAGAAGACCTGTGACTGGAAAGGGGTCTTTAACTTACAGCATAAACAAGGCTCCTTGATAGCAAACTTAATAATTTGTGAAGGGTTATGGCAGTTACCCATCTTTGAAGGCTTTACACAGCAGCCCGGGAACTCTTACAGGAAATGGTTGTACTGGACCAAGCTGCAAAGTGGGGCAGGATTCCTGCAGGAGTCTCTGCCCTGTGAATCTCTGCATGCTGCTATCCCAATCACCACTTTTACAGATTGTCGTCTTTATTTCCCAGTGTTTACAAACACACATTAAATATAATCATTCCTGGAAATATATGGTTTTTTTCAGAAAACTTCAAAATTCCCATAATTCTTCTTCATTATTTACTTGTCAGCAGAAGCAGTGAAACACCTTGAAATGAGGGAGATTAATTCATTCGGTGCTCTGCCTCCTTCAGGGAATGAATGAAGTCTGTAAATATACGCTGAATAGAAAATAAACACTAAAAACGCAATGTCATTTAAACTCTCATCCAAGAAGGCACTCAAGATGTTTTTCAGTGGCGTTCCACAATGTCAAAGCGTTTTCCCATTCATGGAGACAGCTTCAGGTTTAAAATGAGTGTTTGTTCTGATGGCTTTTAGCAGTGGCTCCTGTGAATCTGAGGAGCCTACATCCGTCTTTGTTGCCTAAAATTAACAAAAGGTGGAGGACGAGCATCTCCAGGCAAGCCAAATCCCTGGTTTTACTGGTGCCTCGTTACGGTTGCTATAAAAGAGGGAACACTTTGGATCTCTCAGGCTTGGAAGCGTGTATGTGCAATGAATACGTTGCGGTCTATGATTTATACAGCAAATAGTTCTGCAAACATTGTAGCCAGAGGGAAAGCCATTCTGTCGGAGAGGTGGATGCTGGCAGGAGGCAACAGACAAGGTTGGACAAGGGACACAAGGCACAAGGTGGCATGCACGGAGCCAACTCGATGGCCTCCAGGGCCCCACCAGCCCCGTGAAGGCCCCTGGCTCTGCCCATCATTCAGGGATGCACCCCGGCCATGGCTCAGGGCTGAAGGCCCCACATCACCCCGCGGCTCTCATTGAGCAGCACAGGAGCTGTCTGCAGCTTGTTTAGGAAGGTCATTGTGGGACCATCCCATCTGGCATGTACTTACTGAGAGTAAGTAGGTGAGTGGCATTATCTGCACACGATCAGGAGATAATCTCCTGTTCTAATCCTGGCTCCTGCAGAATTAGGGCAGGGTTTGCACAGGAAGCCCTTTGCTGATCACACCATGGGATGACACAGCAAAGCCATGTTGAATACAGGCGTTACATGCCTGCCCCCAGCATACACTGTGCTTTCTGAAATACCCCTCACCTGTGGAACCTTTTCCTCCAGCAAAGCAGGGGGGTTGAAACTAGATGATCATTGTGGTCCTTTTCAACCCAGGCCATTCTATGATTTGGCTGCTGAGGTGTGTGCTGGGCTGCAGCCTCTCACGGCCTCATCCCTTTGATGTGTGACAGCTATAGTGCATGCCCATGACCAGAGATGTCTGGCCAAAGCAGGATGCCACTGAATCATCACTGTCTTCCTGGCTCTGTCCCGGGTGCTTTGGCTCACACTGCTCTGAGGTTCTCATTGTGAGTCTGTGGTACCATAGCTATCAGGTAGGCAGGGAGAGGAGATGAGCAGCCTGCCCTTGTAGTGTGCTTGAGGGGAGCATCTCCCCCAGAGCCCTGTCCCAGGGCTATGCCTACTGAAGTGCTACAGAGCAAAGGTGCCATCCCCTCATTCTCCTCATCCCCTCCCCGTGGAAGAACTTCTGGTGCCAGCAGTATTGCCAGCTCGAACCTTTCTTCAGTTAGAGCTGGGAAGGCTGCATCTCAGTCATAAAACAAGAAGCTCTGCTTCTTCTCCACTTCTTTAAAAATCATAATTTATTCATCCCTAATGAGCTGCAGACCAAAACAGAGCAGAGGGCACTGAGTGCCAGAGGAGGCACAAAGCAGAGCAGAGCAGAGCTCATTTCAGGGCACTGGCTCGGGGCACCCTCAGTCAGGGCCCGCATCCTTGGTACCTGCACAGCTCAGACCAGCCCATAGGAGCCAGAGTGGCTCCCGCCCACGTGCACTGCCCAGTATCGGTATGAGGGTTACACAGCTGCAGCATGGCTCTGAAGGAAGAGACCCCAGAGGGACCCGTGGGTTTGAGCACTGTGAGAGCCATAAGCATGTGCATGCTCAGTGACCGCTATGGAGCTGCTGCATGGTGTGCTCACAGCTGCTCGAGGCTATTTAAAAGATTTCTGCTTCAAAGCAGCACTGCTCCCTACCAGGCTGTGCACTTCTCCCCTTCCCCAACACTCCTGACGCTGCTCTGCCCTGCACGAGGCTCAGCCCCTGGCACCTGCGCTCTTGCAGTGAGGGAGAGCCGTGTGCCCTCTGGCACAGCCCTCATTGCTCCTCGCTTTGCGGTGCCAGGAGCTGCCAGGTGCCCGGCTGGGGGCAGTGACACTGCTGCTGGGTGCAAAGCTGCTCCTGCAGAATGAGCATTGGGTGCTGCAGGGCCCCATGCACGAGGCTTCCCCGAGCAGCCCACGATCCGCCGCTCTTTGTCAGCAGGAGTGATGCCCAGTGGGAATCCCTAAATCATCTCTGTTCTTCCTCACACGTTCCTTCCCCTGCACGGTTCCTCCTCTCCTCACTTGCCACTCAGTCAAACCCTGCCAATTTCAGTAATTTAATCTTTGCTCATTAGATGGATCCTCCACCTCCTTCATCATTTCTGTAGCTCTTCCGTGAGCTGCCTAATTTATCACTCTCTGCCTGGTAACGAGGTACGCAGAGTGTTCTGCTAAGATTTATTCTTCAGAAACACCCATGCCACCTCCCGCATGGGCTCTGCTCTCCTGGCTGCTCAGGGACTCTTCTTTTATAGGATTTTGAATGATCTTTCTTGGGCTTGAAACAGCATCAATAAATGATTAGGACTCTTCATTTATAGGGTTTTGCTACCACATTTGCCTTCCTTGGGTCAGGTATGTTTGATAGTCTAGAAGAAGAACTTGTGCTGAGGTATCCCCAACCCAGCGTGACAAATAACACCTAATTGCAAGTGGGGACCTGAGCTATGCTCCAAGCTTGATCTGACCAACCAGACAGCAGTCTCTGAGTGGGGCAGCAGCTAACATTGCTGGGATGGCATTTACCAAAGTCTGAAGTCACTTCTTCTCTCTCAGAATGCTTGTTCTCTCTGGTTAGAAATATCATTGTGATATGGTATTTCACAAACCTGTCTGTTGCTCCATCGTTATCTGGCCACCAGCTTGCTGCCAACATGGGCTCAGCACCCTGGGGAGGAGCTGATGGAGAGATAAGGGCTGGGGGCAGGCGGTCAGGCAGGTAGGCTCACACCACTGTGACCCTTCTAGTGAGGATTTCCCACCCTGCTTTCCTCCCTCCCACCCCACACGTCACAGGAATGGCCCTGCTGACCACTCTGGTGCTCATCTTCCCATGACTGTCTCCTGCTCCATTCCCACATTTCTGGCTTTGCAGCTTTCTGCCACAGCTGAACAATGCAGGCAGTCCTGGCTGGGCTCCGTTTTTCTTCTGTGATGTGAGCAGTGAGCAGTGACAGCTCATAAACTTGAGAAAGTATCTGAAAGGTATTGGGAAAGGGAAAGCAAAAAAGACCCCACAACATGAATGAGAGGGGATAGGGTTCGGTGTCAGGCATTTCATGAGCCAGAAATCCACCAGGCAGCGAACCGAAAGCAAAGGGACCGCCTCACTGCCCACTTAAACCAACTTCACATTAATCTGTGCTGGGTTTCTAAAGACTCGGGCATAAAGGTCAGACAGTCCTTGCCAGCCCATAAGCCTCTCTCACAGAAAAGAATTAACTATGGCCCTTGTTATGGAAAACAGGCAAAATAACACAGCAGTACTACCTCCAAGAGAAAATAGATAGTGCAAGTTATTCCATCTCCCCTTCCAGTGCTATCAGTTTAGAAAAGCCAGGCTATTTACAGAGAGCATTTTGCTTCCAGTACTTTTTGAAGTAAGTGAATTTTGTATTAGTTTAAATGCAGGATAAATCAGTGAAATAGGAAGATCTTTACACTCCAATAAGATGCTATTACTCATAAGCATATTGCACTGTAGCTTGTGGACTAAAACTATCAGTGCATGACAGGACACCAAGGGCATGAAGCACCTGGGATCCATGAGAATTAGCAAAGCACCTTCTGTACGACGAGGTGATTTGGGATATTGATTGATCATGGTGCAGTGCTGAGATAATACCACCAGGCCCAGGGATCCCAGGTGCACAAGACAGCAGTGGGAGCTCCAAAGTCCTCCCAGGGAAAGCTGTATTTCTTCAGATCTCACAGCAGAAGCAGGAACACAGAATTAAGAGCTGTGCTGTTAAGGACACTGTGTTCACTGTTACTCTTGTTGGTCACATCCATCACACTGGCATGGAAGAACCATGGGATGCATTTCAGCCCCTTCCCGGGCACACCTCGTGTGAGGTCCTTCCGATGGGTTTGTGAGGTGGGTCAGAGTGGGGTGCACAGCGTGGCTGAATGCACAGATGGGGGGGAAGGGCAGCATGGAGCTACTGCAGAGGAAGACAGAGCATCACCACAGGATGTTCAAGGAAGAGATTTTTCTTTTTTACATCTTCATCCCCACTGGTGCTTCAGAAAAAAACCCCTGTACTTTGCAGTGGCACAGAACAGGTCCACTGGCAGTGCAGGGTGGAGCAGGAGCAGGCGGCACAGGGCCCTGCAGCTGTCCAGTGAGAGCTGTGCACAGGACAGCCCATGCCCCACTGCCCACCACATGAGTCTGTCTGAGGAAGGGGGGAAGCAGAAACTGAGGTGAAGACATCTCTGTGCCTTGCACACTGCTTCCTACTTGTTGTGTAGCCATGCCTTATCAAAGCCACGTGCTCAGCTCCTGTTGTATCTGGTGCTGCCATTGCCAGTGGCTCCCAGGTACTTCCCAGAGGGGGAGATCTCCCCTCAGGCTGCACCTGGCTCCCATGTTTCCAGCTCTGCAAACAGAGGCATCAGAGACCTTTGGGAGCAGTGGCACAGCCGTGCGCTGGATGCAGAGCAGCACAGGGGATCTCTTCCTGCTCCCTTGACATCTCTCACCCTACTCCTCACAAGCTGCTTGGATTTTGTGTCAAGAGGGTGATTCTGCAAATTAAATCTGTTCTTGTCTCCTCTCCGTTGGCATGGCAACCCAGGAGGATAGACGGCACAGCCTTGCTGCAGCTCTTGTGGCTCTCGTCCCATCTGCATGCAGCGTGGCATGGTCGGCTGCTCAGCCCGGCTCCTCTGCTCCTGCTGCTCCCAACCATGGCTTGAAATCCCCACACCAAGGACCCAGGACAGTGCAGGGCACAGCTCCGTGCAGCTGCCTGCACCCAGCCCTGAGGGCCAAGCCCAGCCCAGGGCAACGCCATGCCAATCCAGCTCAGCCCCAGGAGCCCCACGAAGAACCACAGCAGCAGCTGCACATCAGCAGCCAGTTCCCACCCTCAGACCCCCCACCTCTGGCAGGGCTCTTGTTTTCCCTGCTGCCTCGATAAACGAATTTAAGCATTTTCCAGCTCAGCAACTAGAGCCTTTGCTAGTCTTGCATTTGTGTTTGATTAATGAGATAGCCAGTAATTTAAACATCTCTTGAGGTCTCTGTCTTTCCTAAGTAATTCCGAAGTTATTGCTGTTTACATAGAAGAAAATCATATTGCCTCGCAGAGAGCATTACTGTGGTGATAAGAGTGGAAATTGATCCTCAAGGAGAAGAAGCAATGGCACTTCCAAGGAGCTCAGCGTTTCCCTGGGGGAGCTGCCACCTGCTGTGGGCCTGGGGCTCCCATCCCAAAATGCTCTTTTGCGCTCCCTGCACCCCAGGAATGCAGATCCCATCCTCCTGCTGCTCCGTGCACAGCACCAATGAGCTCACCCTGCCTGCAGTGGTAGCTCCCTGGCTTTGGGTTCCTCCATGCTGGGGCTGGTAGGATTCATTCCATGTGCAGACGGGTTGTCAGAACCCTCTGAGATAAATCCATTTGCAAAATTATCATGTTAAAAGGTTTTAATTATTAGGGACATGTTAGGAAGACAGCTGGGATTTGCCTTCTGCTGTTCCCACCAGGTCTGCTCGGTCCTGGTTTTCTCACATCCCAGCACAAGTGTGGAACCATCCTGCAGGTCAGAGCCACCAGGCTGCTGTCAGAGCAAAGCCTGGCCAGGGAGGGGAGTGCAGACGACAATAATGTGGGGGATACTTTTACAAAATCAGTGCGTGCTCCTGAGCAGCAGATATGGGATTAGTACTTACACTGAGACACGCAGACTTCTGTGTAACCTTGAAGCTGCTTTGCTTGAAAGGATGGCATGCTGCAGTCAAGAGCCTCACGCAGCCCCCAGCCTAGATGCTGCTGCATGGGGAACCCGGGGCCAGCTCAGAGCCTGGGTCTGGCTGGCAGAGCTGCATCCTGTCCCACGGCTATCCAGCCCTGCTGCCATTCATCCCAGCCCTGCCTCGGGCTGCCAGAGCCACTCTGAGCACATCCTGGGCAGATTCCTGCCTACATGGAGACCTGCACTGCATGCACCAGTGCTCAGCTGTGGTGGAGGGATGAGTGGTGGTGGCAGGGACAGCCAGCTGGTGCCCCCCAGGCATGGCTGAGCACGGCTGGCCCCCCACCCGCCCACGGCAGGGCTTGGAGCTGATCTCACCCCACCTCCTGCTTGAGTGGACGTGAGGCCAAACTTTGGCAGCAATGCGGGGTTTTAGTACCTCCTTGTTCTCCAGAAGAGCTGTTCTCAGGTGCTCTCTCGTGGCCCCGTATGAAATAATTTCAATTTAATGAGCTCAGTTAGCTGCAGATTAATCGAAAACAATTTAGCACAAGTTCCTTCTTCATTATAAAAACATTCCGGTCTGTCTTCTCATTTCTCAAACTGTCTCTCTGTGGTCATCTCTTTTCTTCTCCCCACTCACTTCACGCTGCTTATACAAATTACCTTCCCTTCATGCATAGGCCTGCAGACCAAGAGCCTCAGAACCTTCCAAGCTGCAGCACCTCCTCTCTGCACAGCGTGGCCCATGGGGATGCCCACAGCTCCTGCATGGCACCAGGCACAGCAGCACCTCCTCCTGCACTAGGGTCACAGCAGCAGCGAGGGACAGTCCCCAGCAGGGAGGGACAAGCAGCTCCCAGCCCCCACCCCCTCCTCACAGCCTCTGCAGGTGGGCACTGGGGGAGTGAGATGCCCACAGCCCCTTCGGTTCTGTCCACCCTCACCCAGCAGGCTCTCTCTATCTCATTCTGCTCACCGCTAGGTTTTGTCCTCACAAAGCCCAGCTGCGGAGCTTTGAAGTCTTCCAGAGCATCTGATGTGCTCACTGCAAGAAAGTCTGTGCAATCCCACTGCAAACCCAGCCGTGTGGAGAGGCCCTCGCTCATAGATTGTCATCCAGGCTCTGCAACTGCAGATCCCTTCATCTGCCAGCCATGCTGCTGTGCTCAGGAGCTGCTGCAGCACTGCACTGACAGCTCTGCAGCCCGGGAGTGATTTTGGATGATCCATGCTCTCTCCAGGTGCGGGCTGCTGCCCCATAGGGAAAATTCCCAGCATGTTCCCTTGCAGCTCTGGGAATCGCTGTGACAGCATTGTTATGTCTCAGGCACGAAGGAAATATTAATTATCTTTGTTGTCTCCCAAAAAATTACCTAATGCATCATGCAAACAGTTATGAGCTCTCCAGTAACAGGAGAGGGCCTGGGTCCATGATGCAGGGTGGGCATCTCAGCTGGCTCCACTCTGTGGGGTGGGGCAGCCCCACACCTGTCCCCTCCACCCACTGTCAGGTGGGATGGGCTTGGATACTGCTGCATCCCCTGCTCCTGTCACTGCCCTGTCCCCATCACTGCCCCTTCCTGCTCCAGGGCTGACCCTGGGCTCAGCCATCCCAGCTTTGCTGTCTGTGGTGTGACAACATATGCAGGTGACTGACGGCCACCGCAGCCCATCGGGCGCTGAGCGATTCCCCAGACCCCAGCCGGAGTGCAATTCATCTCATAGCCTTATCGCCTTGTGGTGTTCGAACCTGATTTACTGTTATTGGCAGCCAGCAACCTTTGCCATTTATATTCAATGCCAAGCTTCAATTTACAGGATACTTTCTGCTTCAGCTCACCCCAGCCTCTATCTCCACCTTACACATTAATGCAGGATATGCATGGAATTCATCTTGGAATTTATTTTAAAAACGTCAGCCACAGTGGCTTTAATACATCCCTTCATCAGAACAGCACAAAGCCCAATTTAAATGAAAATGAGGAAATTATGGCCTGTTATGGGAGCCCGCTCCCAGTTCAGTTCCTTGGATCTGGGATCTCCCCAGTTGGCACAGAGGCGATGCACATCAGCAGGCAGTCCCAGAAAACCTTTAATAGCTATAAGATATGAACCTGCAAGGAAGACCTCTCCCAGGGGAAGAGCAGTTCCCAGCACAGTACCAGTGGAGATCCCGCTCCCCACCTGCTTTTAGTTTAGATCAAGGCCAAGGAGCAGCAGCTGGGCACACAGAGGAAAGCAATAACTGCTAATTAGTATAAAAGAAAGAGCACAGCAATGCTCCCTTTGGCTGTGTTTCTGTGTTTGGGTGGCAGAGGGAAGCAGGGTTGTGCTGTGCCAAGCCTTCCCTGCAGCACCTCGTGCAGTTTGGGATGGTGTCTCTGCTGCTGGAGAGCGCTGGGTCTGTTTGGGGCTGTCTGTTAGGGCTGCTGCTCAGTTCTTGTGGCTATAAATATTTCCAAGTGCACGTTTGCTCCCATAGAGGTTCCAGCATTAATAGGAAGTACGGCCAAACCTGTGCTAAAATCTTTGGTGTGAGCAACAACAATTTTGGGGAAGAGAAAAGCTGTAACAGGAGCACGTGATGGGCAGCTCTGGCCTTGGTTTTATTGGGTTTCAGGCAGAGCACTCCCCAGCTCAGCAGAACAAAGCCCCTTGTGAGGGCTTTGATCCCTCCTGTCCAGGCTGCGGGGAGGGGATGGGAGCTGACTGCAGCCCGGTGCACTGAGCAGCACCTGTGCCGGCTGCAGCCTTCTCTGGGAGAGAGGAGAGAATGGGCTGAGAGCTCAAAAAGAAATCTAAATAACATGATGGTGAGCAGCATATAATCCCCCTGCAGAATAAGCACAGCTAAAAAGCTGCGAGCGAGAATGAGCATGAGCAGAAAATGAGCAATTGTTCAGCAGGCTCTGCTGCCCTGGGGCCCTTCCAAAAACTCTCGTGGGATGCAGGGTGCCCTGCAGCACAGCGATGGGTGGGAGCTCAGTGTGGGATGGCGTGTGCTGCCATGGGAGGGCTCTGTGCACAAAGTCACTAGCAAACAGCAAACATTGCTGCAGGAAAGTGCTGTTTCCCACACTTTGCGGCAATTAATATTCTTTTGGAGAGCTAACCACTGCTCCTCTGAGAAAGGGACAAAGGAAATATCATTGACAAATTTTTCAGCCTCATTACAATATTCAGTACATCAAATGTGCCCAGTGTACCAGAAAATACAGATGTTGCGGCTGTCATTTGGGATAACCTGATTATCCTTTATTTCCAGCTTTGTTCAAAATAAATTAGCTGTGGTAGTCTGTTCAGAGAGATAATTGGAGTCAGGGTAAACTCCAGAGTGTGAGGAACCTCTGAGCGCTGGGCTGAAGGCAGGCACGACCAGGCTGCAGCCCCGGCCCTGTGCAAATACACAGGGGAAGTGGCCAACTCAGTGAGACTGCAAGGGCCAGATGGCAGCAGTCAGCCTCTCCCCCTGCGCCAGGCACCCGCTGCATGCTGTGGCTGTGCCCACAGCCCCAGCCCTCCCTGCTCACTGCGGGCCGACCCTGGGCATCACTCACCCCACAGCTGCCAGGAGCCACAGCCACTCCATGCTTAATGACATTCCCGTTCATAACATTTGCTGTCCTACAAATCAATACCAAACACACACGGAGCCTTTATGAGGAGCTTGGCTAATGCGTTTGTTGAGGACACGCAGGGCCGGTGCCGCTGTGCAGCAGTGCCATGTGCCTGCTCCATCTGCAGGAGGAGCCTCACGCCAGGTTCACAACTTTCTGTGCACAGAGGCAATGGAGTGCTAAGATTTACTTCTCAGGGGATTTGCACCTCTGCTGCTGGGCCCTGGCACTGGTGCTGTGCACAGCAGTTAGTAGGAGGGCTGGCAAGGAGGCTTCCTTCTGCCCACTGAAACCACCTCGCTCCATCGATGCAAGGATGGAAGAGGTGCCTGGCTGATGCAATGGGGCACAGAGCAGTGGGGCACAGCCCCCCATGGAGGCTGCGGAGCAGGGCTGGCTGCCCACAGGGCCATCAATATTCCGAGTGCGGGCAGGGCTGGCGGGGCTCTGCCTGTGACCATGTGGGAGCTCGCACCAGGAGCTTTATCATTCAGTGTCTGTGTAAAACACTTTCCAGTGTCCAAATTCTGCTATGGAAAACCTATTTATCATGCTGCCCTCCCATTCTGCTGATGCATGGAGCAGAAGTTGCCAGCGCGCTCTGACAGCAGCTGAAGGCAATATGATAGATATGTGGCTAATAATCAATCAATACTTTTGTTTAGGCCTCTGTCTATCAGTCTGGCATTGTGTGAACTAATTAGATGATAAAACGTGATGAATGTGTATTAAAGTCAGCTTCCTCCTGTTAGCACTCCGGGGACCCTTTCCATTTTCTCGCTGACCTTTTAGATCTCAGCTTTATTGTATGTGAACGCAATTAAATCAATTTGTCAGATATTTGCATTGCTCCTGCTAGTTCAGAATTCAATTAGTCAGTGTCACTTTACCGTCCTTGCGAGTCTCTGCAGCATCTCGTGTCGAAAGAAAATAAAACATCATGTTACCCCAAACCCAACCATGCTGGGATGTGGCTCCTATGGGTTCCCCTGGGCTGCCCCATCCCAGCGGTGCCACAACCCACAAGAGGCTGTGACCGAACTCCCTGTTACCCACTGTGCTGCACTGAGCAGGGATGCTGTGTGGCAGCGGTACTCACACGGGGAGAACCAGACTGCAACAGCCAAGCTAGAAGGATTTTAAACAATATTCAAATGAGAGCCAACCTTGGCAATTATTTTTCTTCCTGCTGTTACGAAGTGATGGCTCCTTTATCCATATTTTATCAGCCAGCAAGGAACTCTGATCGTTAAGATTCTGTTGCTTGCTTAGATCCAGGAGAGCACATCCTGAAAGTCTGTTTGAAATTAGCATACAGCAATACGTCTGCTGTGCCAGGGCTCCATTCCTCACCTTCCACGCCTGAATTTAGTTACTCCTTCATGGCACAGCAGCTGCTCAGTGCTCTGTTAGCAGCGGGGCTCCCTCGGGGCTGTCCCTGGGTGCTGGTGGGCGGTGGTGGGCATGGGGGAACGAAGCCTTGGGGCTGGGGAAACAGAGGGAAAAGATGCGTGGGGAGCGGGGCTGTGCGTCAGGAGTGGAAACTGGGGCAGTGGAATTGGATGTAAAAAAGCTGCTGCCGGCACTAAAGTTTACAGCTGCTCTGCAGAGCAACAGCCCTCCTGCTTGGGGCAGTAAAATAAAGTTAACAGTGAATCCATTAAATGCGTTTATCGTGTGGGTTTGGGGTGGAGGCAGGAGTCCTGCAGCTGCGGGCGGGGGCTCTGGGTGGGGGTCAGGCAGGGCTTTCAGTCCTCACCTGGGAACATCCCTCCTGCTCTGCTCCTGGGTCCTCTCCTGGTGTCGCCAGTGAGCACCTATTGCTGGGGGTTCCCACACTGGTGGGGTGCTGGTGGGAGGGCACAGGGGTCTGTGTGGGCATGGGGGCAGAGAGGCTCTGCTCTGCACCTCGCAGCATGCTGAGAGGAGACAAACACCTCCTGGGTCCCAGCGTTTGGATACATGAGCTTTGCTTGCACAGGCTCACCTTCCTCCTATGTATATCTGAACCATGGTAGGTATAATTAACAGATGGAACCAGCTAATTATGTCTTTTGCATGTGAGCGGAAGATGCAACTGTTAATTGCTATTTGCACATTTATTATTCCAAGCACTGGGACTGCTGGCATTTACAGTGACATGTGCCCTGTTTAAAAACAAACAAGTGATGCTCCTGTCTGCGCTGTGGTACAATTTAAGGCCTAATAAATAGAAACTGCTACGGTGCCCTGTTGCTTTGGCAGTGAGTGCAGGGGTGGGTGCTGGTGGCAGTGGCAGCCCCGGGTCCTGCAGAACAGCTGGGCACAGCCACAGGTCGGCAGCAGATCCAGGTCCAGCTGAGAAAGCTGCTGCAGTGCCTCCATCTCTAGCTCTGGAATATGAGTAAGAAAAACAACAATTATGTTTTCAGAAGTAATGATGAAGGCTCTAGTCTTGAATAATCATTTGTTCGAGATCAGTGCTCAGAGAGTACCTCAGCTCCAGGGTTAGTTATATAAATTCAGGGCATGAATAATGGAGGAAATTCCACCTTTTCTATGAAAGAGTTGAGATGGATTTCAATGACCAAACTTACATCGGGGGCTCTGAGTTAATATTCTCCAGGTGAAGGCTTTCCTTTGTGATTGGAAAAGTCGCTTCCTAAGATGCTGCTGTTCCCTGGTGAAGCAGGATGTATTGCAGCAGCCTCCGCTCTCTGTTAGTGAAGGTGGGAGAGCGTGCTGCCTCAGACATGAGGGGACCTGCAGTGGTCACAGAGGCAGCACAGAGCTGGACCCACCACTAGGGATCTGCTGGCCCCACAGAAAGGCTGAGCCATGGGCTCTGCAGGAGTGCCCCATGCCCAGGGAGTACTGCTGTCCCAACCCAGGGCTTGGACCTACCAATGCAGCACTGCCCTTGTGCCTGCTGCCTGCCCTGCTCATGCTGCCCCTCTCTGCCCACTCCTGCCACCTCCTGCTACTCTGTGGCTGTGGTGCTCTATGACTGAAGAGAGAAAGCAAATGGCTCCATCAGAACATGACCTGTGGAGGGAAGCATCCATTGACCCTGGGGTCCTTCAACTGATGCAGAAAAAGCTCTTTGCAGGTGCACACATTTCTGGGCTCATTAGCAGGAGAAACAAACTGAATAAGCCTCTGAATAATAGGCTGCAAATAAGTGCCTGGTACTGCCAAAACAAACAGGGCCATTCCTCAACCCCAGAACACCTCCCTGGCATGGCTTAACAACAAACCCAATGCTTTGTGCCATGGAAAAGGCCAAAGGTGGCCCGTGGGCGCTCCTCTGCAGGGCAGCACTGAGATCTTGCTGCAAGCAGCTGATGCCTTGGGGTGCCTCTTTGGGGTCAGCCCTGGGCACAGCGGGGTGCAGGGGAAGTGCAGTGTCAGAAGATCCAAGTGCTGCCTGTGGAATAGGAACTGCAGATGATCGCCATCTGCCTTCTCTTTCCTTCGGTGTAATGAGCTGTGGCACTAATATTGGGTTCTTGTGCTGATAATTGAGGGAGGTCATAGGAAGAGCTGCACAGTTGCCCGTCCTTCGTCAGTGCTGTTGCTCTCTGGCAGATATAGTCAGAGGGACACTTGCTCAGGACCCCCTCCTTGCACACTACCTGAGCATGCAGCTGGCTGAGCACTGAGTGCTCCTGCATGGTGCATGCTGCAGGCAATGTGCGGCTGGGGAAAAACAACACTGTGCCACAATTGCAGTTACAGTTTAAAAGAACCTGCAGAACGTTAACGATGAGCAGACGTGTGTGAGCATTGTCCTCAGCAGACCGGCATTTGGAAACCCCCCGGGATACAACAGCAGCCTGGTGGAACAGAGGAGGAGACGTGGGTATAAACAGATTTCTGCTGGGGACAGACAGGGGTTAGGAGCTGGGTAGCTGTAGGTACCTCTGAGCAAATTACCCAGCTGTGATCTGATAGCAGCTTTACTGCTGGAGGAAGGTCTCTCCCTCTCCCAGCAGTCCCCAGGGGTGCACACACACTGTGCTCAGGTGCAGCTCTGCGCTGCTTGCAAGCGGGCAGCCGTGGGCGCTGGGCATACGGGGCACAGCCAGGGCTGCTCTGGGCCGGGGGCGTTGGAGGCACAGTGCCCTGGCCCTGCTGACCCCTATGCACAGGATGCCAACCTGCAAATAGGTGCTGAGCCCCACTGGGGCGGGGCAGGAGAGGCAGCAGACAGTTGTAGTGCTGTTCTGTTTTGGGAAGGGGCTGAGAACGAGGGAGCAAGTGAAATATTTATAAGCATGTAAGAGATTCTTACATTATACACAAGCCAACAGGCCACACAGCCTCCGAGCAAATCTCTTGAGCGTGACTCTTTGAAGTGAACTCTGCGGAGATGGTGTGTATACAGCTAATAGTTAATGCATGCTTCCCAGCAAATGAATGCCACGCTCTGCCTCTGCATTGTACATATTTGTCCTTGGTGCTCACAGCGCCGTGCCTCCCCAGCGCCCTAAAGCTGCACCTTCCGAGCAGCACACACAGCGCTGTGCCCCTACACCCTGCCCCACACAGGCTGCCCAATTGTACCCAACCGCTGGGGACATCCAACAAATGCATCCTGTGGAGAACAGCAGTGTGTGCCATTAAGCAGACAGCTGGGAGTGCTGGGCGCCAATGTGCAATGCATTTGATGCAATGGTTCAGCATGATCTGAGTGGAGGTTGGGGAACACAAGCATCAAAAGCAATCTCTTCAACCTTAGCTCGACGGTGAAATTATGGATTGAAAATGTGAGAAAGTTAGAAAAGGCAAAATTTCAGTTTGTAATGCCCATGTTAACTCGGATCCAATTGGATTTAACTTGCCCATTTTGCATAATGTATCTTGATACACGCTTTGTCATGGAACTCGAAATAGGAAATATTAATGCACGCTAGATGATGAATTCGGTGTTCCTGTCACAGATTTTACATACTTTTGACTGATGATTTTTTGAGTACAGTTCAAGTGTTGCAATGCTGTTTTATGTTTTCAGAGCGCAAAAAGGAAGGGTCAACATGCAAAAGAAGGGAAAAGAAAGAACCAAACAAAAGACCTTAGTGTAAAAACTGCCTTCAGAGGTGCAATTTAATGTCCGTTTGGGGCAGCCAGACCTGGAGCTGGGGTACTGATCGGATATGAGATGTCTGAAGATGTTACTGAAAAGGGGGGCTCTGCACTCAGCATCACTGGAGCACTTCCATCCGCTGCCCCCACACAGCCCATGTGCCTGCAGCACGCTGCCCCTTGCTCTGCCCAGTCCCAATGAGATAACAAACACTTTTCCGAGGTCAGGTCTGCATTTCCCTTGCAGGGCTTGCTCCTGTTTATCCCTCCCTGTGCCACTCTCAGCAGCTCTTTACAGCGCCGTGAAGAATTACAATTCTGCACCACAAAGGCAGGAAACAGAGCTATTAATTTCCTTGCGAGTCTGCAGGGCGCTGGCAGAATGGATGCTGCCTTAAGTAAATTTTACCCATTTCAGAACAGGCAACGAGATGCATTGCACGGGCTGGGGGCCCTCATTGCTCCGCTGCACTGTGCCCATGTGGGGCCAGAGAGGGCCACGGCCGTGGGGCTGAGCTGTGCTGGGAGCTGTGGGCAGCCCTGCATGACACCGCCGTCAGCCTGGAACAGACACGGGGAGGGGTGGGAGGCAGGATTGTCTCAACACCCCAATTCTTGTAATCGAAACAATTGTGAATCATTCGAAATGCCAAAATCTTGACAGGATAACAAGTTAAATCCGAGAGTGTGAATTCAATTACGTCTCCGGGTGCTGCGGTGCTTGCAGCCACTGGCAGGCAGGAGGGAGTGGAGCTGCGGGCTGGGGGGGTCACAGGGCTGTGCCCAGTGTGGGCTATGGAGCAGCATGGCTGACTGCTGGCCTCACGAGGCCCTGGTCCCCAGGGGGGGCAGACAGGTGGAGGTGCTGGGTGGGGGCACAGTGGGGACCTGGGGCAATGGCCCCTGGGGGCAGCAGTGCTCAGCACCGGGCCCCTGCAAGCAGCCACCCCCCACCACTGCAGCCCCCCAGCACCCATTTCACTGCTCTGCACCAACCACAGCTTTGCGTGCACAGGGTTATTAGGGCTGTTTGGCAGGAGGAGAGGATGTGCGGGGCATCTGTCATTCAGTCAGTCGTGCTGGCAGGAAATATGTTCACAACTTTCCCTCTCCTCCAGCGCTGCCCCTTGCAGCTCACACACCAGAGGCTTATCCATAATTGCCTTGGATGTCTGGCTGGAACAATGGAAAGCATGCCATTAAAATGGGGATGGATTGGCTGTCAGAGTTCACAGGAGGGACACCTAATGAACAGGGCCTGGCCATTAATCTCCCCAAGAAGCCCTGGCTGGAGGGAGCCTCCAGGATGGCAGAAGCAGTGGCTCCAGAGCCTGTTAAATCAGGGGGTTGTTGGTGTGACAGCCACCACAGAGCAGGGACAGGGGTGAGGGGGCCAGCCCAGGGGTGCAAGGTGGTAGGGCTGACACTATCCCAGAACCACGGGCACTGGGGCTGCCTGGGGTGCAGTGCCCAACCCCACAGTGTGGACACTGCCCACTGACCAACCCCGGGTGCCAGCACTGCTCTGGGATGTGGCTGCACGGGGCTGGTCTGAAGGGGTTCCCCACTGCCTGCTGCCTGCTGGCTGGCTGGATTTGCATGAATTTTCCATCTGAAAGCCTCCTGCCCTGCTTCCCAGTGTGTGCAGCATCCCACAGGCCTTGGTACCTGAGGATGCTGCAAGGTTTAAAATAGAGATGGCTATGTGAGATGATGGATTTCAGTGTCTCTCTGCTTCAGCTTATTGAGCAGGGTGAATTGTTGTGGACATCTCTTTCCTCTCCTCATCTCTATTCATCCAAGTGTCTCCAGAGTGTTAGGCAGCCAGAGGAGCACAGAAACGGGGGGTGGCAAAATGCGGCTGCCCCAGGGAACGAGGAAGTTGCTGTCCTTCCCTTCTGGCTGAGCGTGCACACACCCACACGGGCCCTGCAGCCACCAGCTCCCTGCCTGCCCCAGCCCTACTGTGTGTGGGGATGTGAGGCAGCACCCAGCCAGCTCTGGTCCGGCTGCTCCCCTCTGCACAGCCACGCAGGGCCGTCTGCCGAACGAGTCAATACAAATCTATCAGTGTTTGTGCCCTCTCAATAACTCTATTACATCCTCAAGGACAGATCTAAAACACCCAAACCGGGCCTGGAACAGGTACTTTGCTGCCAGAATCACAGGCGCTCAGGAGACTGTAAATCACGCAGCATTAATACTGTCACTGGCAATGAAAATCTGTGCATCGGTCTGCGAATGGTGGCCTTCAAATTGTGCTTAATAAGCACCCAGGATCCTGTGCTGCAGTGAGAGCAGGAGAGAAAAACCCCATGCAGGATGGGGACATGGTGCTTTGAGATGTGTGGGGGTTACCTGTGCCACCCCCATGGGGCTGGGTGGGGTGCAGGGAGCTGACACAGCACCCACTGCTACTTGAGGCTCTGAGCTGCAGTCCTGGGGGTACCTGAGCAAGGGCTGCTTAAGAGCAAAGAGCCCCATCCCATGCCACCCACACACCATTTCTGCCCCACCAAAATGAAGGCACTGAGCATGGCAGAACATCCCTGAGGTGTCAGGAATCAGCAGAGCACACGAGGACAGGGAAGGAGGAGGATGAAGACACTGAGTCTGTAGGGAGCCAGAGAGATGTGCACCCACTTTCCCAGCCTCTGTGGGAGGGAAGGACCAAGTGATGCATCACTGAGGCATGGAGCTGCTCAAGAGGGAGGTATTTCAGGTGCTGGAGAGGCTGAGGCAGAGGGAGCCCATGCTGCACGCAGGGCCGTTTTCTCTCCACCAGATTTTACACCAAGTGCTGTGAGATTGATCAAAACATGGGGACTGCTGGTTGAGGAGGCCCTGGGGATGCAGGGATGGGATGGAGCACTCAGGAGCCGGGCAGGGGGAGTGCAGGGCTGCCTGGATTGGTGAAGCATTCCCTGTAGTGGATGAGAGCAGCTGCCTGTGGCCATGTGGCGAGCGCTGCACTCGGCTACAGCAAACACAGCAGCACTTGGACGCCAGCGGGATGTGGCCGGGGTGGTGCTTTCTGCATTCATTGGATGTGCAAGAAGATACTAGAGCAGCTGCTCCAGAGCCAGCCCAGCAGGGACCCAAAGGTCAGAAGGCATTCTGCCTCTTGTAAACAAATAACAAGAAATTACCGTGTTTGAGCACACTGCAAAACACTGCTGTGTGCAAGAACATCAGGCTGGATTAGTGCTGCTGCACGGAGCTGGCGTGGCACCGCTCACTGTCATGGCATGGGTCAGCACATGCGTGGGCTGCAAAGCACAGAGCACAGTGGGTTGGCACTGCAGTGCCCCGTAGCCTAACCTCAGTGTGGGTCTGTTCCTCAGCCCTTGGAACCTGGTCCCTCTGTCTGTCTGCCTGCTGGAGGTCCGTTCCAGCATTCATATGGAAAAGATCTGTTCCTTTGAGTCATTTTTCATTAGTTGCAATACTACTGAGCAAAGCGGGGCTGGTTTGGTAAATTAAAATGGGTTGCAGTTCAATACAGAATACTTCATTTGCAGCCAAGTTAAATAAGAGAATTGACATAAATATAATGCAATTACTTTTGCTACTTTCATAATGCCTTTATGAGGCAGATAACCATCCACACGAATACATTATCCCATGGTATCTCTGCATCTCTTCTGGACTTAACTCTTTTGAGCAGTATCAGAAGAATGGATACATTTAATTAAGTATCTTATTCTAGAAGTCAGTTTTATGACGATCAGGAAGCAGTGCCTTTAGTTTTCAGCCACAGATGGGGCTTTCTTTTTGTCTCTGGGCCGTTGTAAATGTAAGGACCTGATGCGAAGGGAATCATCGAGCACACGTGCTAAGGTGCAGGGTGACACGAGGCCAGCAGAGCACTGGTGAGTGCTGGGGAGTTGAGGCTGGGACACACTGGGAACACTGGGGCAGCACTGGAGCTGGTGCTTTGCTCTCTGGCTTGTTATGCTTACTGCAGCTCTTTTACCTTTCTGCTGCCTTTACAATTAATTCTGGAGTGCTCCGGTGCAGCTATTACCTGCTGAGCCCAGCCCACCTCCACCAGCTTCCTTCATTAGCAGTGACTTCTAATCAGCACAGAATTAATTGCAGATTTGCTGGGAAAAGGCTGAGTTTGACAAAGCGTATTTCTAAGGGGTTGTAATGTTTGTGTTGCTCTCAGCAAATGTTGCAGGTGGGGTCGGGACAGACAGCGAAGGGTCGGGGGGGAGATGGGGCTGCAGAGAGCCACACTGGAGCAGAGAGGCTCCTCTGCCTGCAGCTGCCATGGCTGCAGGTGGGGATGGGGGAAGCGCTGGGTCAACCCCATAGCTCCATGCTCCCCACAGCTGCTCATGGGCCCCCGCAGGGCTGAGGTACAGCCAGGGTGCTTGGGAACACGGCCCCACCGAGTGCACCAGTGGGGCCGCACTCCGGGCACAGGGCTCAGCCTGACCCTGCCCCAACAGGGGCTGTGATGTGCGGTTAAAGCCCCGCTCACGCCACCCTGTCTTGTTGCAGTCAGGAAATATGAAGTACAGAAGAACAAAATCCTTGAAAGTGGACTGAGACTCCTGGAACGCGTTTGGTGCTGGAGCAGATGGGCTCCGTGTTTCCGCCAGGAGGTGCCTCTGCAGGCACACTTCCTACAGTCGCTCTTACATCAGCAGCTATTTTAAACTCACAGTGCCACTTCCCTGCGAGTGGCCAGCAAAAATATCCTTCTGGAAACCACACAATCCTTTCCTCTGTATCTGGAGCGTGCTGCTGTGTTGGGTGCAAAGTGCCTCTGGCTCTTTGGTGCTGAAATGCATGGGCAGAGCCCAAGTCTGGCTGCATGGACACTTTGGGCAGATGGGCTCAGAACCCACTGTGATGCTGTGACGTTTTGGAAGCGGAAGGTGAGGAGGTGCCATCTGTGTGCCAGGGCACCCTGTGCTGCTTGTGGCTCCTGCATTCTTGGCAGCACCCAGGGACCAGCACTCGCTGCCTGCAGGTTCCCTCCATGGCATCTTGGTTCCACCGCTTTCATCTCAAGGCTGAGCATATATAGAATATAGAATATTAGTTTTTTATGACAAAATCAAAGAACACTTGCTGGAGAATTGATTCTACCCCTGGTTGGTGCCATGGTATTGCTCCTCGGTGAGCGATATGTCAGCCCAGTGGCAGCACAGGGCTGGGCTTCAGGACGGCTTTCAGTGTGAGGAACAGCCACAGAGGGGAGGATGAAAAGTCCCTCTAACATTCCTCCAGCAGATCCATGCTCAATTTCTCATGGCGTGAAAACAACCACACAATTGATTGGCTCTCAAGTCCAACTTTGTGAGCTGCAGAAACTTGCTGGTGCCAAAGTCACTTAAATTCCCCCACGTGTCCCAAAGGCACTGTTAGTTCTCAGCAAGTTGAGATCCGTGCAGCTGAGTCCCCTCTCCTGTGTGCCCACGTGCCTGCAAATCACCGGGGCCCGGAGTGCTCACGTAATGCAATTGGTGAGGAATGGATCCCTGCTCTGCAACAGGGCAGCTCTCCTGCATTTGGTTATGCAAGAGCAGATGAAGAATCCCAATCTTCCCCTTAGTTATTCCTTCCCTACTTTCTCCCTGATTGCTCAGTACAAAAGCTTTGAGCCATCTTTAAACGAAATTGCTTCACAAATGACAAATAACGTGAAAATAGGTTTCATAACCAGGAATAATGAAAGAAATCATTCACTCTGATATCAGGAGATGGTCTGTGTTAAAGGAGCCCTTCAGCCTGAATAGCAGAACAGCACACTGCAATTTTCATGTACTTACTTGTATAAAACATGTGACTCCATGGATGCTGCAGCTGTCATTTTGCGCCAGTCTTTGCACTCTGATTCTGAATTGCATAGGTTATCTTGACACTTGCTGATAAATTCTAAATCACCTCTTTTGCTGTATGTGAGAAGGGGCAGCGAGAACCGACCTGAATACAAACGTTAAAGATATCTCTAAGCCCTCGGCAGAGAGCTGGCACTGCCCTGGGAATGATGCTCAGTGATGTGTCCCCATTGAGACCCGCAGGGACACCCCATGCCCTGTGCCTGCACTGGAGCACAGTCCCTTGCAGAGGTTCTGCAGAGAGATGGCAGCGGGCTGCAGGGGCTCCTCACCAAGGACCATTCCCAGGGTATACATGGCACAGCCTGCCCATATTGCTGTGCTCAGCTCCCTGTGGTGTGGCCACAGCAAGGGACCCAGCACTGCCCTCCCATCCCTGTGTACCCTGCTCCTCGTGGACCAGTGCAGTAAGCACCATGTCATTAAGCAAATATTTGAGCTAAAACTATTAATTTTGCAAAGCTTTTATGTTGGCAGCTATGGAGATAATGGCTAAAAATAGGTGCGCCCATCCCACCTGGCAATTAAAACATCAGGAGTCTGAATCCATCGTGTTTTAGTGTGCCAGGCGCTCTGCAGCCCTGCTGCTTTCTGAGATCCCTTCCGCACAGCCTTCCCCTCTGGGTTCAGCTGGAGCTGCCACAGCACCACAGCCTCCTCCCCCTTTATTCCCCAGCTCTGGACATGGAGAGTTTGCCCCAAAGACGTTCAAGCGTTAGGAAAATCTCCGGTACAAACAGATTAATTAATCTAATCAGACTCATCTCTCTAGAGGAATTGGATTAGTGGCTTTTGGATAAGGATTGTATTAAGCTGATAAGATAAGTTACAAATGCAATGAGATGCTGATTTATTGCAAAGAGCCAACTTGAAGACTCTCACCGCAGGTTCCTGCTCTCATCCTTTGGGGCTGCAGGCTGCTGCAAAGAAAACAAACCAGCAATGTGTTCCCAAGTTTCCTTTGACAGTAAAGAAACTACAGAGGCATGGCATGGCCAGAGCCGCCCAGGCACCCACAGCCACACAGCCCACACCCTGTACCAGCAAGGTGACTGCTGCTCCATGCTGAATGCATGAGTTCCACGAGGGCAAAGGCTGATGCACCAATAAGGACAGCCAAGATTTGATTTGGTTTTTAATTTCTTGCCAGAACATGAGCACATTTAGGGGAAGATTTTCTCCGAAGATAAAAAGTTCTGCTCCTCTCCCAGCTCACACTTTGAGTGCCAGAAGAGACTTCTCTCCTCTCGCCTTGTGTGAATGCAAACCACCATCTGTTTCCTCTTGTACGGAAGTGTTGGTGTGCTTGGAGTTACCGGGTGCTTCACTGTCTGTCTTCACTGGGAGACAGCAAAGTCCCTGAGGCGCTTTATCAGGACTGCACCTCCTCGCAGCACTCCATCAAGTGACTGTCTGTGGGACACCAGGCATCCATCCACCTTTTAATCATGGCTGAAGACTTCCCCAGTGCACCAGGTTGGAACTTCCAAGCGCAGCCCACTCCTGAGGATCCAGTGCCATGTCAGCATTATGCCAGGGCTGGTGCTCTGCTCTGTAGCGGGGGACTGAGGGCTCTGGGGATGGACGGCACCTTCCTAAGATCATAGTATCATGGAGTGGTCCTCATCCCGCAGGCAGGGGATGCTGTGGCATAAGGAGCTGAGTGCCATGGGGCAAGGCGTGGTCCCGGCCATATGGAGAGGAGAGTTGAGGAAGGATGAGTGTACAGGGGGCCAGGTCACCTCACGCTAGTGCTTGGCAGGGGGCAGGCCAGGGGTGTCCTGGGCAGTGCGGCATGGAAGACCTGTTGGCAGAGCCAGTACCCAAGCAGGATCCTGGCTCCATCCGGTGCCCAGTGAGCTGTGCCACAGCAGCTTTGCTGGGAGATGTTTTCCCCACCTCCGGATTTCCCTACAAAGCTGTTGCTTTTCTTGCTGCAGCTCCCTCGGTGTTACTTAAGGAGCCTGAGTCAATGTCTCTACACAACTACATTTGTCCTTCCCTTGGCTGCGCGCTGCCAGCACAGCAGAAATACGGCCGAGACGCACACAGCAGCAGCTGCCCAGGGAAGCGCCATCGGTCATAGTTACAGGGTGCTTAACCAGGCGGAATGGAGCGGCAGGTGCGGGCTGCACGCTTCACAAACACATCCATTAGCAGGAAGGACAGGGATGCTGATGGGCCGCCTGCAGCCGTGCCCACACCTCTGGGTGCCTGCAGAGAGCCGTGGGGCTGTCCTGCTGAGCCCGGTGTGGCTTGGCCACCCCCACATCATATCCTCCCACTGAAGGGCTCTCCCAGCTTACCCTGTGGGAAACGCAGCACATCCTGCTCTTCTTTGAGCCCCCAGACCCTTCTGGCACCATTCCCTGTGCCGCATGCAGCCAGGGAGCCCCAGGCATCATGAGGAGTGGGGAAGCCCTGCTGCCTGTGAGGGTACCCACTGCTGGGGAGGGCTCTGTGTGGCACATAGCATACATCTCACACCGAGCGCCTCGCTGCCGCCTTCCCCCAGAGAGGAGGATGAAAAGTTCACAGAGTGAATTTCTCAGCTGGAAGAAAGGCAGAAACAAACACAACTTGAACTGTCACAGCAGGCAGATCGTCGCCTGCTGCTCGGGAATCAAACAGGAGAGCAGACAAGTGGCTGATCCTAAACACAGGCAGCCCCGACAACAGACAACAGCAGCATACAGAGTGATGCGGGAGCCTCTGCTTTGGTGTAACACCCCAGGCACAACCAGGGGAGCTTCCTCCGAACACACAAAGCAAGAAAAGCCCTTCCCCTTCTCCACCAACCAGTGGGGTTCCAACTCAGGAACAGCCCTTGGGGGTTGGGGGCACTGGAGCACTCTGCCTGCAGCCCCAGTGCCCCACTCAAAAGCTGTAGCTGCTGCTGCCTGTACAGGGGAGAGAGGCACCTGTATTGCTGGAGCTGAGAGCCTCCATCTGTCTCCAGAGGGATTTTAAGAAGCACCTTCAACACAGCCATAAAATGCTGCACAGAATTAAGGAGCACCTAAGCCCAGAGCAGAGAGTTGCTTTTCTTTCTGTTCCTTGGGGCAGAGGATATAAAAGGAGATGTAATTGCAACCTGGCTTTGCTCTGTGGGAGTATATTGCACCCATATACCCAGGCAGCATGATAGCAGCTAAGACTCCACCACACTCAATCAGAGGGAACGGGCCAAGCGCAGGGCCACACCAACAGCAGCAGCCCCTGTGTTTCTGTAGCTGAGACGGCAACTGAATAGGTCTGATGACCTTCGGTGCAGCCCATCACTGAGCAGGGCTCAACAGAAGGCATCTCACTGCTGTAGTTCTTTTCCCTTTCCTAAGAAAATGTCTACATGGTTTGAAATAGCTTCATGAGAAGTACATCGTGGTGATTTCATGAATATTTTGTTTGGTTTATTGGATGAGGTTGTAAACTGCTCCGGGGAATCTGCCTGAGGGGGGGTTGGACTGGGGGAGCTCCAGAGGTCCATTCTAAACCCTGTGGCTCTGGGATTCTGTGGGTGTGCCAGTGCAGCTAAAGAGCTGAGCTGCTTTGGGGCTGGGGGCTAATGAGCAGCAGCAATAGGAGCTCCATGCAACCAGCTGTGTGGAGGAGAACCATGCTGGTCCAGGTGAGCCTCATGAAAAACTCCAACAGGAGGCTACAAAAGGGGGCTGGATGAAGTTTGCTGTGTTGCTGGGGGAGGGTTGGTGAAAGAGGAGGATTGGGCTGCCTTCTTTCAACCAGACTTTCTACAGAGTAGCAGAACTAGACAGGCTCGAGCAGTGAGCCCAGGTGAACCTCATGAGATTCAAAAAATCCAAGTGCTGGGTCGTGGCATCCCCCGCTATCAGTACAAGGCATGGGATGTAAGGAAGGAGCACAGCCCTGCGAAAAAGGGCTCCATGTACTCGTGGACAGCAAGCTGGACACAAGCCAGCACTGTACCCTTGTTGCCCAGAAAGCCAACTGTATCCTGGGCTGCATCAAAAGAAGTGTGGCCAGCAGAGAAAGGGAGGTGATCCTGCCCCTCTGCTCTGCGCTGGTGAGACCTCACCTGGAGTGCTGCGTTCAGATGTGGAGTCCTCAGTACAGGAGAGACAAGGACCTTTTGGATCGTGTCCAGAAGAGGGCCACAAAAATGATCCATGGGAAGGAACACCTCCTCCATAAGGACAGGCTGAGAGAGCTGGGGCTGTGCAGCCTGGAGAAGAGAAAGATCTGGGGAGACCTGAGAGCAGCCTTTCAATATCTAAAGGAAGGCTGTAAGAAAAAAGGGGACAGACTCTTTAGGAGTGTCTGTTGTGATGGGACAAGGGGAAATGGTTTCAAACTAAAAGGGGAGATTTAGACTGGATATAAAGAAAAGTTGTTTACAATCAGGGTGGTGAGGCAGTGGCACAGAGTGCCCAGAGAAGTGGTGGTCGCCCATCCTTGGAAACACTCGAGGTCAGGCTGGACGGGGCCCTGAGCACCTGATGGAGCTGTGGATGTCCCTGCTCAGTGCAGGGGAGTTGGACTAGATGACCTTTTAGGGGCCCTTCCAACTCAACCGATTCTACGGTTCTACAAACTTCAGTTCGAAGAGCTGCAGAGAAAAGGTAACACCAAACTTTCGTTTTCCCAGCCTTTATCTCCAAGTGCCGTAGGCGGGCGCGCAGCGCTCTCTGCCGTTCGCAGCGGTCCGGCAGCGTGGAGCCGTGCACGGGCTGGGGGCCGAGGGGCTCTGCGTGGGGCTGACCGCCCTCCGGTCCCCGGCGCATGCACAGCCACGCGGGCTCTGCTCCTCCCCGGGGGCTCCGGTGGGGCCGGGGGGTCCCGCGCTGGAGCCCGAGGCTGGGCAGTTCCACATCTCGACCGCCAGGGGGCGCTGTCGGCCCGTGCTGCGGTGCGCTCCGGGGTCTCGGAGCCCCGTACAGTTAAGAATTAAAAGCCTTCAGTTAACCACATTTAACGGAAAAAGAACAATCGGCATATTTATTTATGCAAATAGGTATTTATTTATGCAAAAAGCATATTGCTTTTTCGTATGGGAGGGGGGAATTAAGAATCAGTTTTGCTTGAATGGTGGAAAAAAATGTGACTGCAATTCCTACTATCTGTGACTCCTGTACCATAAGTTTGTCACTATCTGCATTAATGCTGGGAGGTGAGGGTGGGGTCACTGCCCCCCAGGGGGGTTCCTGTGTCCTGTGCAGAACTTCCCTGCTCTGCAGCGGCACGCTGCCCTGCACAGTTATCCATCATCACTTATTCAATATATCGATCACTTAATATTTAAGAAATAGCTTTCATTCTTCCTTTGAAGATCTCTGAAGGCTTCAGTGACAAAGACTTATTTTACAGTCAATAACTATTTAGATCATGCTAGACACATTAAGGCATCCATCGGCCAAACAGTTGAGGCAGCAGCCCAGGAGGGGCTGTCTACACCCCACACCCTGCCCAGACTTGGCCCCACGGCCCCCATCCACCACCCCATGGTTACCACCAGCTCTGGGCACTGCTCACGGTGCTGTTGGCTGCTCTCAGTACTTATGGGACTCTTCCAACCAGTCCCTCTGTCTCCTTCTTGGAGTGTTCGCCTGCGGCACAGCAGCGAAGTGGTGGAGTTTCAGCACATGGGATTGCAGCAACATTTCAGTGCCTGATCAGAAAAGGATGCGGGCAGCTCTGCAACCAAGAGTTGGCTCCCCAGGGCCATGCATGGGATGCTGAGAACTTGTAGCCTTTGTTAATGCTTTGCTTGGAAACCTTTGAGCTCACACTGTGCGAAGAGCCAGCACAGGATTGTGTTGGAGTCGCACCGTGACCCAGCCCAGAGCTCAGGGTGTGCTGCCCTCTCCTCTGGGTGCTGGGGGTGGGGGACCAGATGTCACCATGAAACCGGAGTGTTTGCCACATTGCAGCTGAACGAGTTGGGGAAAAATAACAATTTTTTTAGAGAACATTTCCATGTCACTTCGGATCTGAGAGATACTTAGGAAATGTTTTGCCTGCTGGAGCCCTGCAGGGCAGAAGATGGCATCTGTGTGACCTCCGTCCTTCCCCGAGGCCGAAGGCAGGAGGCGGCAGTGCTGCTCTCTGTGTTAAATGTGGACACGTGCCCTGAAACTTTAACAGTGGAAGCAAAACAGCAGCACTGAATACACTGAAAAATGAAATTCAATGGGAGAAGCATGTAACAAGGAGAGAGAGGTACCAGAGCGGGGCAGCGTAGTGCTGCATGGCCACCACTGAGAGCAACCAAACTCCTCCTGGAGGTGTCCCATGCCGTGCCCTGTCCATGCAGGCTCTTCCTGGGGCGGCTCCAGGCCATGTCCCCCTACTTGAGGGCTCCTCGAGTCCCAGTGCCGTCATTCTGAGCGCAAACCCTCAACTCGTGCCTTGTCTGAAAGCGTGAAGGAGCAGCAAACAGCACAACCTTTGTTAGTGGGAACTAACAGGGAGGGCCATCTGGGAACCTGATTTAGACATAACATTTTCTGAAGTCACCTGGAGGAGGCTTTGGGTGAAGTATTTCAGGGCTATCGATTTCTATTTCCATCCGCCATCCCCCTTTATTCTTCTCCGTGACTGCCAAAGCCGCTGATGCCTGACACGGCCACCTGGGCTTCCCGCTGCCGTAACTCCATCCTACCAAGCGTGCAGGAGGCAGAGGCACGAGGAAATGCTGTGTTCCTGCAGGAGCACGAGGTGCTGCTCTTGGAATTGTTTCTGCACACCGCGTACTGCTCTTTGAACACCAGGGAGCAGTGGGATCTCGCAGGGACGGCTCTCTCTGCCCTGCCCAGGCTCCCACATCCTGCCCTGTGCGGGGAGCAGGCGCCCAGCTCCCACTCCTTGTCACCTTTCATTCTCCGCTAACTTTTTTTGTACATCGGCTGCTGAAAACCTCTCTTTTTCCCTCTCTCTCCCCCTGGCTGGTGGATTTTTAATGGGACCCCTGTGTATGAGAGGAAAGGAGAGAGGGAGGAAATCGTTATTTAGCCCAAGTCTGGCTCTGTGACTGGCACTTTCATTAAGGGAAATTGATTAACTGCGCTGATTGTGCTTGTTGCTCTTCCCGGCTGCTGCCGGCTCCGAGCGCGGCGGAGGCTCGGCTGCACCGAGTGTGCCTGCGTGCGAGGCTGGGATAATTGGGTCATGTTCTGCAGGCAGAGTGCTGACATTTCCGTCATTCTCACAGACCTGGGGAGCAAACAAACCGCAGCTACAGACAGAAAGGAGCTCCTCTGAAGTGCAGGGTGTGCGGGGGCACCGAGGAGAGAGCTGTGCTCCCCTGGACATCCAGGGCGCTCCATCCACTCCTAGGCATCCAGGATTCTCCAACAGCTCCTGGACACCCAGCGTTCTCCGTCGTGGTCCCTCTGCACTGCTGGGATTCATGCATTTGTCCGTGAGCTGCCAGGAGGAGTCCTTTGCAGTGAGCAGTCTTCTCACCTTCGAAGACACCTGTGCGATTTGGTCATTCTGCCTCTCTGAAGGTTGGCACCACCTGAGCCCAGAGTGCCCGTTCTGTGTCATAAATACAGCATCTGCGCTCTGCTGCTGCTGATAAAAGGGCGTTGGTGACCTTTCGGAATGAAATCTTAGAGCACGTGGAATATATGTAGAGAAGGTCATAAGTGGAAGTTTTTATTATGTGGTGGAGCCAAATGTCAGTCCCAATCCATCAGCAGACACCTGGGCTGCACACCCGCTGCCCCCGGGAGCTGCAGAGGCTGCACCACCTGCACTGCTGGGGCTGTGGGGAAGCAGGGGGTGAAGGGCAGTGGTGTTCACACTGGCACTGTGCTGCAGGACTGCTGCTGGGTGACCAAAGAACTGTGGGGGTTGGAAGGGACCTCTGGAGATCATCGAGTCTGACCCCTGCTAAAGCAGGTTCCTACAGCAGGTCGCACAGGTGGGCATCCAGGTGGGTATTGACCGTCTCCAGAGAAAGAGAATCCACCACCTCTCTGGGCAGCCTGTTCCAGTGCTCCATCATTCTCACAGCAGAATTCTTCCTTGTGTTAGTATGCAAATTCTTGTGTTTTAGTTTGTGCCCATTGCCCCGTGTTCTATTGCTGCACACCACTGAAAGGAGTGCACTCCCACTGACTTGAATCCCGCACTTTAGATGTTTAGAAATGCTGATGAGATCCCCTCTCAGCCTTCTTTTCTCCATACTGAACAGCCCCAGGTCTCCCAGCCCTTCCTGGTCCGGGAGATGCTCCAGGCCTCCAGTCATCTTTGGTGCCCCCCGTTGGACTCTCTCCAGCAGTTCTCTGCCTTTCTTGAACTGGGGAGCCCAGAACTGGACACAGTACCCCAGATGTGGCCTCAATGAGGCAGAGGGGGAAAATCACCTCCCTCACCCTGCTGGCCATGCTCTTTTTAATGCACCCCAGGATCCCATTGGCCTTCTTGGCTGCTAGGACACACTGCTGGCTCATGGCCAACCCGTTGTCCACCAGGACACCCAGGTCCTTCTCCATAGAGCTCCTCTCCAGCAGCTCAGTCCCCAGCCTGTACTGATGCATGCACCTCCCCACATGCAAGACTCTACACTTGTTCTTGTCGAACCTCATCATGTTCCTTTCTGCCCAGCTCTCCAGTCTGTCCAGGTCTCACTGAATGGCAGCACAGCCTTTTGGTGTGCCAGCCACTCCTCCCAGCTTTGTACCATCCCCAGACTTGCTGAGGGTGGACTCCTACCTCTTCATCCAGGTCACTGATTAAGATGTTGAACAAAACCAGGCCCATCACCAACCCCTGGGCGATGTCATAGCTGTGCTCAAAGCAGTGCTCCGGCGTTCACGTTGCTGTTGCAAACAGATGCTTCAGTAGCATGACAAACTGGCAGTAGACAAAGCGTTTTGTTCTCAAAGTCTCATTAATTGCAGCTGCAAAATGAGGTGCCAGCACGAGGAGCCCTTAACACGCCGCTGTCGCGCTGCTTTTTCTGGCTGCAGTTCACAAATGTTTCAGAGGATTTGAGTTTACTTTGTGTGAATGTTTTAAGAAAGAGTGTAATTGAAATTCCCTTCCCGGTGCTGGGGGAAGATGACTCATACATCACTGCTATGTTCTGTATAATAAACAAGCTGGAGCGCGGGGGCGGGAGGAGCTGGACCTAACAAATAGCTGCAGCTCTTTGCATGCAAACAGAAATGGTATCAACATTTAAATCCCAAACAGCCCTGCTTAAGATCCCATTTCTGTCGGTGTCAAAGGCCCAGACAGCTGACAGCAACAGTGCAAATACACATTAGCACCGTCCCGGCCATCCTGAGCTGCAGCCTGTGCCAGGAGGAGGAGATCCCAAGGAGAACAAATGGTCTTCCTCTTGCCTTTCTCTTTCACTATGAACACCAGTGCAGTAATCTGAGCGGCATTGTTTAGCCAATTACTAATTTACTAGGAATTAACTTTAATGCATTAATAAATGTTGTCATTTTCCTGACAAATTATCATAATAATGCATTTTAATGGACTGCAGGAGTCAGGAGAATAGGGGGAAAGAAATATATTTTAGTATTACTTATTCAGTACATCTGTACCTAATTATACTTGCAGAATAATTACACCAACACTGCTTCCCCCAGCTGCACTGTGTCGGCACCACACCGTGATAAATCCCCGTCAGGCTGAGGAAGGCCCCCTCGGCCACACTGATGAGAGCCCTCCATCACCGTTGTGGGCAGGAGACTCCACGTGACACCGTCCGGCCCAGCACACTGCCAGCACTGTGATTTAGTTACCTCTTCACAGGAGAAACTAATTCAGGAGACGGATAGCTGGAAGGACCCTCCGTGTGAGACATGAATCATTCTTTAATCACAGCCTACCCTGGGCAAAGAGCACGGCTCCCGTCACCAGGCTGTGGCACAGCTGGGCTGTCTGCATGGGGCAGCAATTGCTAGGAAGTGTTCATAGAATTGTGTGAATCATAGAATGGCTTAGGATGGAGGGGACCTTAGAGGTCATCTGGTTCCACCCCCCTGCCATGGGCAAGGTTGCCATCCACTAGATCCGGCTGCCCAGGGCCCCATGCAACCTGGCCTTGAACACCTGCAGAGATGGGGCACCCACAATCCATTCAGACACATCTCACCCTGCAGCCCTGGGGGGCTATGCAGGAGCAGAGCTGTGCAGAGCTGGGGGCTGCATGGGGCTGCATCATAGGCAGCAATGAGCTGCATGGGCACAGCTCCCTGTGCCGATCTGCAGCATGCAGGGAATGGTCAATGTGACATGCTGGTCCCCACCAGCCCAGAGACTTTACTGCTTGCTGGCAGGGACAGGGGCAGGACAGATTGGAGCACTGCTGGCATGCAGCTCCATTGCCTGAGGGTATGGAGGGCCCTCCACGCACTCTTGCAAAGGTCAGCACGGTGCTGGTGGTGGCACAGCTCCATCCCAGCTCTGCGTGGGCCCAGCACAATCCTGGGCAGCCACAATTATGCGAGACCTTTCCATCATAAGAGATTTACTCAAAACTCGTGCATAAATATTAATGTCCCCAAAGATTTTGAACAACTATTTGGCATAAGCAGAGCAAATATTTAAATAAGACCTGACTGCTGCGCATGGCAAACAGGCCAGGTGGTGCTGCACCAGAACAGGGCACTGCAGGATGGGGATGCTCCGGTCCCCTCTCCTGCATCCTCAGGATTAAAAGAAGGAGTCCTCTGACAGTTGAAAGAAAGGAAATCTAATGGAAGAGTGTTTCAGGTTTGGCTGGCACGGATAGTCCTGTCCATGTGAAATCCTGGACTGTTGTAAAAGGCCCAAAGGAATTTGCAATGGATTCTCAGACCCTCTCAGGACTCCTGTTTTGTTTGGGAGATGATGCTGCAGTGCGGCCTGAGCCAGGTGCAGGTCCTGCTGCCAGGACACCCAGCTGGGGTGGTTTGCTTTGCAGGGGATGAATGAAAGCACACCCTTCTGCACGGAGCCACTGGACCTACAGAGCCCAGCTCAGTTCCGTGTCCTCGAACACTGTGATTTCCAGTCTGTGATGAACTTTGGGTGTTTCTAAGCTCGGCCTATGGGCTTGCAAACACAAAAATGAGGAGTCAAATGGGGAAAGCTGTAACACCTGGTGCAGGCAATGTGTGATTTGTGCGACAGAGGGAGACGAGTTCTGCGCCACAGGAAATGCAGACACCTCGCAGCCCCGGGCTCCTTTCTGATCAGGCTGTGCACTAATGACACGATCGATGCTCATTGATTGTTTAAGGCCATAATATCAGGATACTATCAGCCGAAGTGCCAATTGCACAGAGCCCCAGCATCGGTGGCAATCACAGTGCAGAGCACTGATAACAAAGCTCGTCCTGTTCATGGTGATTAAGTGGCTCTGAAGGCTGTGCTGCGCGGCCCCCCCTGCCCCCCACGTGCAGCATTGCTCACACAGAGCTCCTCACCCCGTCCCATCACCCCGCGCCTCTCACTCCCACTGCCAGCAGGCTGGGAAGAAGCAGTGTTGCTCCTGCCGTGTTTCTGGGTACACCTGAAGCAAAATTGGATCCAAATACCCACAAACGCCTGTCCGAAGTCTGAATGATTTGTATGGGTTGGGAAATAGCCCCAGTTCTGTCCCTTACAACAAGAAAAAGATAGTAGGGGGAAAAGTGGCAAATTGCAGCAGTACTCTGCAGAAATGGGACGGTTTGAGGCTGCAGATGCTGGCATCGGTACATCTAAAATAAAAATAATTGCAGACCATTAAAATAAAGCGGTCTTGAGAAACAATTACATTTTTCAAAGCAAGTGCACATGTCTGTACACCAGGTAATTATCAATTACAGGAGATACCTGCGCAGCTATCTTACACAATCTCCAGTTTTCTTTTCAGGGCTAATTGCAGCGGGCTTAATTCAGAACTTCAACACTAATGGCTTTGACCTTTATGCCTGTGTCTGAGGCATGATAAGGCTGTAAAGGCCACGCAGCACCCATGTGTCTGCGCTGCTCCAGGAGCAGCGTCTGCTGCTGATCGGTGCCCACAGTGCTGCCCCACTGCCTGCAGGGCGGTGGCAGCCCCTGCCCCATACTGTGCCTGCTCAGCGGAGGGGGCTTCACCTGGGCAGGGTCTTTTTGACCTATGGACGTTATCTTTAGTATTATCATGAAGGTAGTTCAGCTGAAGATACACGGATACAGGTTTTCTTGCCAAGCTAGCTACATCCTCAAGGCATTCTGATACACGTCCTCTTCAGCGTCCATGGTTAAAGGATGCAAAGTGTTCATTCTTCTGATATCTAACCCAAAGTTAGCTCTGTTTTTAGAGTGGGTCTTCAACCACAGCACTGCCCCTGGCAGCAGCAGTCTCCAGGGCAGCACTGACCCCCAAGAGATGTGGAGCAGTGCAGTTGTCCTAATGTGCTGTATTCACAGAGCAGTGTGGCTGTGCCCCCCCAGCCGGGCAGGAACGCAGCACAGCGGGGGGAGCAGCTCCACGGCACTCTGTCACAGCCCTGCTGTGGGCTTTGTTCCTAAGTACTTTCCTTGTTGCCATGTGATTTTTAAAAATCACCTTTTAAATCACTTTGAAAAGCATCCATTGAAGTCTGGCCGAGAGCAGCTTTGGGGAGCAGCACGGCACACAGCGCTGTGAAAGCTGAAAACAGAGCGGAGTGCTCCATTGATTTATGGCATTCCAGCACTTTGTCTGCACACTAACTCCTGGCGAGCACCTCGTGGGGGTCCCACACTGTGTCTGCCCCACACTGCACTGCCCTTTCTCTGCTTCCCCTCTCCTCAGTCCACACTGACACAGGGATGGGGGTTGGAGAGCCCCTGGGAGAGATGGAAATGCCCCAGAACTGTCTCAGATCCCACTGTGAGCACTGCAGGACCCGTGCAGCATAGGGCTGCCCCCAGAGGGATCATGGCCCCATGGGCACAAAGTTGGCATCACCTCCAAGACAGCTCCGTGGGGCTCAGTGAGACTTCTCCTCTGCTCACTCCTCAAAGCAGTTCTGATCCGCATGCTCAAGAGGCACATGACCCAGCCAAATCCTGCTTTTGAAGCCTCTGATTTCCCCCTGTCTACAAGGAGAATGATTCCCTCTTGCCTAATTAAAGTCTCATTTCCATCAGGGAGCTCTGAGTTAGCTGGGTTTGCTGGGGGTGTTGCCCCCCTACAGCTCTGCTCGTGGGGTGGGTGAATAGCACTGGGGCTGCCCCCAGAGGTCAGGGGTGCCTGGTGCCAGCAGTGCTATTAGGGCTGCAGGGCTCTGCCTCCATCTGATGGGGAGCAAAGTGGGGATGGGAGGAGTGGGAAGACAGACAGATGTGAGAAGGAAGTGAGCAAGAAATTCTCAAAGGTAAATGGATTTCAATCGCACCCTTAATGCTGTCATTAACATTGAATGTTTTCATTATATACGAGCTTCAAAGTTCTTCAATCTCCGATACAAATCGTCCTTATTGCTTGCAGATGGTGAAAACCTATTCATTCTGGGACCAGTGCTCAGCCTTCCCCCTTCAGGCTGGTGGTTGGTCCCTTCCCCTCCCTTGGTCTGCGTTACACTTGTGAGCTTTAATATTTAATTGGTGTTTTTTGCTGTTTTCATCCCCTGGCACTTGCTGCAGCTGTGAGCTGGAAGCCAGCAGTCTGTCATGGTGCAGGGCAGGCTGGGGGCAGATCTTCACGTCTATGCCATTCATTTGTTGGTGCCACACCAGCCCATCCCAGCGCCTTGGACGGTCTCTGTTACTCAGTATTTACAGCTTCCTCTTTCCCCAGCTCCCCTCAGGGTCCCAAACCCCCAAACCTACTGGAGCAGTCCCAGCACAGGGCAGTGATGTGAGAACCCAAGGGCATGGGATGCTGCAGGGCCATGTGCTCTGCTGCACAGCTCTTGGTGCCTGCACCATGCAGCAGGCACTGTGCCTCATGTTGTCTAGGCGAAGGTTTCCATGACACTAAATATAGTGAAATATGATTTAGCACAGCTGGATTCTGCCTTAGATGCAGGTTAGGGACAAGAAATGTGCATCCCGCAGAGATTTGTATGTACAAGGGCTGTGATCTGGGATGGCGACAAGCAGAAAAACACCAATTGTTAGCACTTATTCAGCTGCCTCTCAACCAGACATTTATTCCCAAAGCCACATCCTGTCAGTTGCTCTCACCTAATGTGTGTACTACACAGATGGATGGCATTCAGGCGGTGCAATGTGATAAGCATGAGGCCAAAGGGGACAACATCCACATGTGGGCACCGTGCTCATGCATTGCTTGGCGCCAGGGCCATTCTCTGGGCAGCAGTGAGGTGTGGGGGGCACTCACTGGGCAGCTCTGCAGGGTGATGGGTGTCGGGCAGATCTCCACGTGCTGTGGGTGTGCTGGGGGCAGCCGGTGCCTTGCTCAGCTCTACCAATCAGCTCCACAGCTGGTGTGGGATTTCATCTAGATACTTTTAAGGTGCAGCATCTGAAGGATCATCTCGGTGAAGCTGGAAAGGGAGCTTTGCAGGTTTTATTTTAAGAGGTTTAATTAAATGTTTGGGATATCAGATATGCAATGTTAATTGGTGGTAATGTGGAAGTTGTCTAAATTCTAGAGGCTCCATTAGAAATAATTAAAATCCATTCTCATTTGCTCTTGCAAACAAAATACGCCCTGCTTCCCCAGCCCTCGTCCTCCATCCACAGCCAGGGCCGTGCGCAGGGGAGAGCCACCAAGAGTAGGGGATGGGTAAGCAGTGAGCGGAGCCTTCAACCCCCAATGCAGTGCTCACTGCACCTGATTCCTGTCGGACTGTAATGCAGAAGGTGAGGAGATGAGTGCATGGTGATGTTGTGAGCCGTCCGAATGCAGCCACGAGCACAGCCCAGCGCCTGCACTGTGTGATTACACAGGCAATGGCCTTGCAAATTAGCCGTGAAATTGGGACCCTGAGAGGAGCTTTGAAATTGGGAATTTGGGGGAGAGTTTGTAAAATATTTAAAAGGCAGAAGCAGCACAAAGCCTCAATTTTAATTATTGCCATTTTAATCAGCAGACTAGGTCTTTTCTGCCTTGAACTGTAAAGTAATTGGAAATGTGAACGAAGTGTGATTATGGTGCAAATTACAGAGCGGGAGGAGCAGCGGCGGGCAGGCACGTGGTGGTCCAGGGGCACCTGCTGGGTGGGACGGCCCTGTGCTGGGGAAGCAGTGTGACAGCGTGGGGTGCCCCTGCCCTGACATCTGGTGACTCCGGGCGCTGAGTCAATGGAAAAAACAAAATCCACGTTTTAGTTCGTGTTCCACACACGTAGTAAAAATGAACCTTCGTCTGCAGCAATTCCGAGCTAATGAAAAACGAATGAGGTTTTAAATCAACCCCAAAATGCAGAGCTCACTGCCATTGTGTTGCACTGCTGTAGAACAGCCTCCATTTTCAAGGCTCCTCACAGAACCCTGAGTAATTTCATTAGGTTGTGAGCAAGGCTGCTGCCAAAACATCCATTACCTCAGCCCTGCTCGTAGCAAAGTGAGAGGGAGACGAAGGGGTGGTGGCAGGGCTGTGCTGGTAGCACACATGGCTGCTGCTTTCTCCGCTCCTCCCGAAGTTTCAGAAGGTGGAGGTTTATTTTGTGGTGCTCCCACATCGCTCATCTGTCGGGAACAACCAGCCCTGCCTGATCACTTCTCATGGAGGGGTCCCTCCTTGTGGCCTTTAAATCATGTTTGAACATGACATAATTCTACCATGTGCCAGGTGACTTCTATGTATTTGATCAGTTCAGATTCCATAAAAATGTAAATAATCAAAGCCCTTCGGTGTTATTTATAACAGTTCACTCCAGGCTGTAATTTATGTATTAATTTCAGCTGCAAGTTTCTGAAGGGAGGGGAAAAAAAAAAAAAGATAAATAACGGGATGTTTGCCTACCCCTGGGCCCAGCTCCTGCTGCTGGGACCATGGGCTGGGGGCTGTGGGTGGTGGGCTCTAGGGAACCTGAGGAGGAATGCAGTACCACCACTTGCTGAGTGCATGCTGGCAGAGGGCTCACTTACCCCTGTGTTCTCTCTGGTGTGTACATAGAATCATGGAACCATTCAAGTTGGACAAGACCTCTGAGATTACCAAGTCCAACTGTCAGCACACCCCCACCATGGCCACCAAACTATGTGCCTCAGTGCCACATCTCCATGGCTCTTGAACATCTCCAGGCATTCTTGACATCCCCGGATGGTGGCACAGTGGGGGTTTGACAGGGCACAAAGGCACTGTGGGTACACAGCAGGGCCATGGAGCTGCCCAGCACAGCAGGAGCTGCAGCGTGGCCACAGCAGTGTCCCTTCAGCCCTCGCCATCAGCTGCCCGTTAGTGCCATATCTGATCCAGACGCAGCACATGTGCATTTCTCTGGGAATAAGCTTCTGCTTGACACAGTCTGTGATTGCTTTTTTAAAACCATGCGGGGAGGATCAGTTCCTTCATCCACTGATAAGGTATCAGGTGACAGAGGGATCAGCATCCACCACATAAATCTGCAACTAATCCTTCAGAATCAATATTTTTCATTAAGAACCTGTGAGAGTTGGGCCATTATAGGGAAAAATCTGTTTAGGTTGACACCTTGATGAAGTTATTCAGTTCAGGGACTTAAGTCATTGAAAGGTAATAAAGAGCAAAGAGCATAGAAAGATCGAGGCACAGGTTATGAGAGCTTGCAATGGGAACAGGGGTTTTATTGCAGTGAGAAATTATCATACTGATTTATGGTGGAATTATGAGAAAGTTAAAAGGGTGCCAGCACTGCCCAGATGTTCCTGTGGGCTGGAGCCGCTGCCCAGATGTTCCCTCCGGAGCTGCATGTTCCCTCCCCTCCCACAGCGCTGCGATATGCTACAGGTCAGCTGCTGTGTTGGCAGCCTGGAGAGCACCTGCTGCCAAACCATCGCTGAGGGTGGTGAGGAGCAGACCAAGAGCACCTGATGTCCCAGGAACAGGGGGTTCTGCTCAAGCACCCGAGCTCCAGGGGCTTACTCGGGAACAGCAGCAGCGCCCAGGAACTCAGGGGCTGCGCTGTGCCTTGCGTTGCAGTGCCCATTGCATCATGGTGCTCCTTGTGTCACTGAGTTCCTTGTGTCACTCGTCACCATGCTCCTAAAGTCACCATGCCCCTCACATCGCCATGTTCCTTGTGTCACCGTGCTCCTGCTGTCACCCTGATGTTTCCAGTAGTCCCTCGAATGGACTTCCCGGCTTCGAGCGTCGGCGGGCGGGGGCAGGAGCTGTCCGCAGGCCGTGGTGCTGACGGCGACTCGGCGCTGTCACGGAGCGCAGGGAGCACGCCGGGAGCGCTGAGGGCTGCCTGCCGCTCTTCAGATCCCCGGCTTTAATAATTGAAGAAAGCAAACTTGGCGCTGAAGTTTTCTTTATAGGTTAACCAAGGTTAATTGTACGAGCTGAAAATGAAAATGTCTGGCCCATAAATCCCTAAACCTCATTAAAGAGGATTAAATGATACGACTACTTTGTAAATCCTAAAATTTCATGCAAACCTCTCATAAACAATAACACCAGAACGCCTGTCACGCTGTCTCTTCTAATCCCGGTGCCAGCTCTAGTACAGAGTGGAACCAAGCCACCACCTCCCTCAGCCTGCATACATTCCTGCAGTGGTCCCACCGGTGTGCAGGAACCCTTTGGGTCCTTGTCCCATGCAATAGGCAGGGCAGTGCTGAGCAGGGCACCAGCACTCCATGTCAACTGCTCATCCTGTGCTCGCTTCTCCAACTGGGGCAACAAATGGAAGGAAATAATAATCTCTTAGATCTGGGTAATGCTGGAGAAATTCTGCAATAACTAACTTGGCTCTGAGCCATGATTGATGTGTTTTGTTCCAGCAATATATTGTTTTGCAAGCTCCTTCAGAAGCCATTTGTTTCCATCATTGCTGAATATCCCTTTCCAACACTGAACTGAGCCAGAGAGAAGAAAATATGGGGAGAAAAAGAGCAGTACCCAGAGAGAGGAAACTACAGGAAGGAGAGGAGCACCCTGAGGGCTGGGGCTCAGAGCTGCTCCTGGGAGCAGTGGGCCCTGAGGTCCAGCAGTGATGCTGCCACACCAGTGAGATGTCAGTCACCCAAACCTTAATGAGCAATTAAAAGCTAATCAAAGGGAAATCTGTCAGATGAGAATCATTGTGTGGTTTTATAGTTGTCTTTCCATCTGTTTTTGGCACAAAACATATTGTCAGAGAGATTTGTAGCCCTGAGATTTGCATCGTGGTGCCTGGATCTACTTCAATTCAGAATTGATGGTTTTGGAAGGACAGGAATTTTATGCTAACAGCAATCTTTATCTTACATTTAAACTAAGTGCTACGTGTTCTGTAAACACACGCATGTGCTCGACACGTTTCCTTAATTTATAACAATGAGAAGTGCTGCCCGTTCCTCTCCTCTCTCTGAGTGTTTCCTTTTACTCGGGCACTGGAGCAGTGCCTTCTGGTGGCTGCGAGCTTGACTGCTCCCAGCCATGAGCCCACGGGGGGCAGCATCCACGTGGAGGGAAGCCCAGCGCTGAGTGCCCACTGTCCCCAGAACCCCCAGCAGCCCTGGACTGCATCCCCTGCCCAGGAACATACAGACATACACTCCCTGCAGCACTTGGGCTGCATCCAGCCCACTATAAAAGGGCTGCAAATAGTGCAATCACGTCAGTAATTACCCACCAGGCAGGGAACTGCAGCCTGCATTCATTATGAACAGCTAAATGCTCAGTGATTATGCCCGAGTCCCTGCTCCGCTGCAGGCCAGCAGCCTCCCAGTCGCCCGCGATTAATGGATTTCAGCATTCCCAGCTCAGAAGATGCTACCAGACATCTCCAGAGTTTTGCTGTGTAAATGCAGCTCTCAGAGATCCGAACAGGAGCTAATTGTTTGGAGTAGCTTGCACGTTCTTGATCTATTGATTAACCTGGGAGCAGGAATCCCTCCAGAAGTACTTTCCCAACTCAGTCCACATCACTTCAGCTTCTTAAGTAAATCCCCTCAAAATCCTCACAAAAATCTAATTGAGAGCTCGTTCTGCCAAATAAAGGTACTGCAGCCTCCTCTGAAATTGACTTAAGCAGTAAATGGCGTGTGAATAAGAAGTAGCCTATTGTTGCCTAACATGGTCCTATCAATAATAGATACCAACAAACCTCCAAGGGAGCTAAAAATTTCTCCTTTAGGTATGAATTATGGATGCAGTTTAGTGTAATGTAGATATATCTCAAAGGTTTTTCCCAGTTTATACGCTAGTAAAAGCTAGCAATTTGCTTGTGTTCCACCTACAGGTTTTTTAAAATAAAGAAATTCTCTCTTCTACAATAAACTCTGGCAGTAATGAAGGTGAAGACAAATTTTTAACATGCATTCGAAGCACAGCAGGAGCGTGCTGAGGTGTGCTGGGCTGCGGTGGAACTTGGCCATGGGGATGGAGCTGCCCCAGCGCCGCAGCACCCATCATCTTCTCCCCAGGCACTATGGGACCTTGCTCTGCTTGGGCTGAGGTGGGCAGAGGGAGATGCGGGCTGCTCCTGATGGTGATGCTGGGGTACATGTGGCACTTCTGGCCACTCTGCCTGGCTCCTGGGGCTGGTCAGCATCAGTGCCATTAGCTGCAGCACCCATGTGTGCCTTGATGCATGGCCTGCAGCCCCAATAGATCTGTGGGAAGCACTCAGAAAGCCCACGTGAATCTCCTGGGGTCAGAGGGCTAATGCTTTTTTTTTAAAAACCTTCTGATAATTAATACTCCACATCCACAATGAAAGATCATTATAAAAAGATTTGCTATAACTACAGTAGCTCCTTCTCCAAATGTAATGAACAGCAATCCCGAGGGGTCAGCTTCTGTCAAAAAATAAATCCATAGCTGCAGATTCATGTCGGCGTTTCCTACAGCTCTAACAACCCTTCAGCAGCCAGCGATAACGAGCCGGCGTGGTGCAGCCCCTGGGACCCACTCTGTGGGGCAGCAGCGGCTGCTCACCTGGGGTTGGGCTGCCAACAGTACTGCTGGTTCTGATGCTGGTGTCGCGGGTGCTACTGGTGCCATGGGTGCTGCTGGTCCCAGCTCTGCTGCAGGCTGCCGTGCTGCTCCTCTCCCCAGGGGCACATCCCCACCTTTCTCTCTGTGGGAGCTGAGGGCTCCCCCTGGTTTCAGGCCCCACAACCCCCTGCTGCCTCCTCCAGCCATCCACAGGGCATTGCCATCAAGCATGCAGCAGCAGCACTGCGTCCACAATCTGCAGCCAGAAATACCAGGGAAATTCCAAAGGAATTGGCCCAAAATACAATTTAAACATGAAATCCTTGTCATTTAATACAAGTGATAAAAACGCTCTTTAAGCATATCTTTTGCAGACATAAAGTTTCAATTTGCAAGCTTGATTTTTTCTCTTCTTTTTTTTCAGAGAGGAGTTGACATATCTGTATTTATTTTTTAAAGAAAGAACAAACTTCCATAGACCTTCTGCAAAACCTTGTAAAAATATAATCTCTTCTTGTGCCAGACAACTGGTGCTGCTGACTCAATTGCTTTTATATATGACAAGGCTTGAAAAAAATGATTGCCATTGCCTAACTCTGAACAGATTGGACTGGAGCGCGGGGCTCATCCATCAGAGTGCCATGTCGGGCACGCAGAGCACAGCGCCCCGCTGCCAGGATCATCACTTTTTTTTTCCTTAAATCTCTCCTTCAGAAGCTGCTTCTGAGCTCTCCTGACTTCTTCTGTGAGCAGCTGAAGGAACTTCATTGCAAGATAACACGGATGTGAGAGTGGTGCAGGTCAATTCCCAGAAATGGAGGCTGCTTGTCAGGCAGGGTAATTGTTGGTACACTTTCGCGGGAAGAAACCATCTTCAATTTAATAAATATGTAAAACAGTGTCTAACAGCCCTGAAATAAACTGTTGAACTCTGTGGTCCATGGAGCTAATCACATCCGCTTCCCCTGACTGCACAGGTGTCAGTGCCCAGGGCTGAGCACAGCACGTGCCTGCAGGCACCCCCAGCCCCCACTGTCCCTCAGCACTGTGCTGGGCAGAGTCAGCAGGCACACGGCCCCAGGGTGCTGCACACACACAGATGGTGCAGCTCTCCCTGTTCTCATCCCATTGGCAGAAGGCATTTGGTAAAAGAAAAGATGCGCGTCATCCCTTCACCCCAATACAGAGCTTGATGGTGTTTGTATTAAAGTAATTTCCATCGATAAAGATTTCCTTTTACAGATGCCCCAAAATAGAGAGTGTTGTCAGGTAATATATTTGTCGGGGGACAAGCCAGTGTTTTGCTGAAGAGTAGGAGTGGTATTTCTTGAGAGTTCTGCGGTACATGTACTTAAACAGCGTTATCGATTCACGCACGTATGTGGACCAGCGTCGGAGCCGATCAATATGTGCATTATTGATGTACTGCATTATACTTGGTGATTACTCATGAAGAAGTGGCCTTTGCTGAGGGCCAGAGTTCACACTGGGCTGTTGTGATATATGCTTTTCAAAATTGTTTGATCTGAGTCATTGGCGTTTCACTTCGTGGGCAGTCACTCTGCCCATTGCATCCCATTTCTTCGTACCTGGAGCTCAGCAGGAAGGTGAGTTGGACCAGATGCAAGCAAGAAGGAGCTGGTGCCTGGTGTGGTGCAGTGCAGGGCCGGGGCTGCCCCTGAGCCGTGAGTTCAGCCATCATTGGAAGAGCAGTGAGAACCCTAAGCGGGTGGTGTGCAGTGAAACTGGACCATGAGAGGACATGAATTACAGCGAGGCAGTCTGAGCTCTGGAGTATTTAATTCACTAATTAGCACAGACATTGCAAGCTGGAGCTTACTGGAAAGGAAGATGCCAGGGGGTATTTCTGAATGCCGCTCTACAGCTGAAAATTAATTATTTGAGACGTTGTGTGGATTTCAAGGTGTAGGCAAAGCAGTGCTGGTAATTGGGGTCTGCAGTGGCACCCACAGAGCAGCTGCTCCTGGGGCAAAGACTGTCCGAAGGAGCAGCTCTGTTCCAGTGGTCAGGCACCAGGGGAACACGGAGGGTGCCAGAGCCTCGTGCCTGGCTGTAGTGCACACAGGGAATGTGGCACAGGGCAGGGGCTGGGCAGCTCTGTGCACGCAGCACCTTCCCCATAAAGGAGTGCTCTGGGTGCAGGCATGCTGTGGGCACAGGGCCAGGCTGGCATGGGAGCCCCAGCTGCACTGTTCCTCCTGCCAGGACACTGTGTGCTGACACTGAGAGGATGTGAAGGAATGTGTCAGCTCTGATGAAACTCCGAATGGGAAAACTTGAGATGATTTGAAGTATAAATGCCATACTTCATTATAATTCTCCCTCTCTGTTTTGTTCCAGCTTTCCTCCAGTATTGCCTCTTCCATGAGATATCATCTTATGTTATCAGGCTGAGATGTTTCAATGGGGACCTTCCATGGTTTCTGAATTCATTCTCCCCACAGCTTCCCAGCCCACAGGACACCTGGCACTTTGACACCGGGAGCCGCAGCCTAAGCAGCCCCCTCTGCATTTGAGCTGCGTTCTGTTGCTTGCAAAGCTTTGAGAAGGCAAATAGTTACCTCGGCTGATGTCTTTTTCTTGTTAGTTTGGAAACACCAGCAGCCAGCTGCCCGAGTCCCAGATCCCACCTGCACACCTTGCATACGTGGGTTTGACTGCAGAGAGGGCTTCTGTGCCCCAGGGCAGCCAGGACCCAGGGGTTGCTCCCCTCCTTGCTTCAGTGTAGCGATGCACACAGCATGGCCCCCATGCCCACTCCCACTGCCCACACTAACGTGCATGCTGCTGCTCTGCTAGGGGACGGGAGGGGCCGTGCGATTCCAAGCAGGGAGCTTGGGAAGCTCTGGTTGGGAAAGGAGCCACAAACCCACAGAGCTGGAGGATATGGGAAGAATGGGGAAGGGTGTTTCAGAGCAAGGACGGGGATCCAGTAACACCCTCAGGGAGCACTGCTGCTGCATGATGAATGAGAAACCCAGAGATTACAATAATTTTGTTAAAGAGTTCTTAGCTCTGCTCAGCTCTTCTGATTAATGGGATTTTGTGGAGAGTGCAGGGAAAGGTCACCCGACACGTGTTCAGCAGCTGATGGCATTACTCAGTGCTGCCAGGGAGCTGCTCCTGCCGGGTACCACGGAGTGGCTGCACCTGCAGTGTCAGCACAGACTGAGCAGCACCACTGCAGCTGTGCCGGGGTGTCCTGAGCCTCCTGCAGCCACAAGTGCCTCAGATAGTGCTCTGCAGTTATCAGTGTGCAGCCTGAAGTCAATTAAATTATCATAAAAGCTCTTGAGATGCCCCCTGATCCCCATCCCAGGCACATGATATTTTGGGTCTGGATGTGTTCAGCATCTGGCAGGTTTGGGTGAGTCCTGCAGCAGGAGCAGAGTGGTGCTTCTCCCTCAAGCTCTGACCAATGTCCCCCAGTGTTCCCTGGGCACAGTTCCCTCTGCCCCACGCTGACTTGTCCTGCACCTTCATCAAGGTGTGCCACAGCTTATCCTGTTTTTCCCAGTAATTAAACTTTTTTATTGTTATATTATAATCTGCTTAGTGCAAATAGCTTGTCCACCCAGCCCTGCAAATCACTTGTTATCATTGCAGTCAATGGTCTGTGTCAACCCAATTTCACAGACAAACGCTTCTCTCCCTGACCACGGTCACTGACATGGATAACTCTGATTTACAAAGCCAATAAAAATAGATTCACTGAATTACTAAGAACCACTGACTTAATATAGGAGATTAAAATCTCCAAATTTAGGGTGACTGGAAGTCATTTAATACGTGAACAGTGGCAAATGGGTTATAGAAATGTCAGCTACCCAGGGTCAGGCGCAGCAGTACAGTGATATATTGGTGAGAAAAGGGCTAATTGATAAGTTACCTTTAATGCTCTTTTTTCCGGGAGCAAGGTTATTTATGCCACAGTTTGTTTGTCGTCTGTTACTTTTGGGGTCAACTGAATTTTTCTTATGGTACGAAAAACCTCAGCATCCCATTCATTAAAGCAGCAAGGTCACTCCGAAGGGTGGAATTTCGCTGGGAGTGATCAGGTGGGTGCGATTAGCAGTGGCCTCTCTGCCCCGCAGAGCAAGGCGGGTGAAGCCAGCTTCAAAACAAAGCGCCGGCAGCTCCCGGAGCCATCCCGCAGGGTCCCGCAGTGCTCAGCCTCGCTGTCTCGTTGAGTCACCAAAGGAACTTTTTTGCCCTCAAAGATCCTCCCGGTTGCTGTCTCTGTGCTGCAGGCGAATGTTCCAAATGTTCCCAACTCTTCGCAAACGTTCTCAAATGCCTGCAGATGTTCCAAAGGTTCCAAACGTTTGGAAATGTTCCAAATGTTTGCAGACACCTCCCACTAGGCTGGGACCCTTGCCCGGGGCATTGCACGGCCCCACCGAGGCACAGGCGCCCTCTGCCACGGGATGAGAACCAGGTGAGAGCGCGGCTCCCGGCAGCACGTTAGCAGGGATGTTGGATTACAAATGAAAGGCTTGTGTCGACTTTAAACTTCACTCTGCCTTCATAAAGGTGTCAGCTGGAATTATTTTGGGCATTTACTTGCGTGGTCTAGTGCATCACTAGCTAAAACAGTTTTTTTAAATAATGGAATTTGCTGCTTGGCTCATGCATAAAAAATAGCAAGCACACGACCCAGTTGCATAATTTTTTTAGTAATAAATAGAGTCAAAAGTGTTTAGCTCAGCTGCTGGCAGGGTGCGAGTGCCCTGTACACAGGCACGTGGGGTGAGAAGCCCCAGGCAGCAGAAGTAGCAGAGTGCTCCCAGACCACTGTGCTCCCGCACTGACCAAGCCCCAGCCCCAGAGCTGGGGAGGTGCTGGGACATGGCTGTGCATTGTGCCCTCTGCCCGCAGCCATGGTCCCACACAGCAGCTGGCACTGCGCTACCTTTGCTGCCGCATTCTCTCCCCTCCCCTTCCTGCCCATGGTTGAAGGCCAACATGAGCCCCTTACCATCATTTCTCAGCCCCATGTGCTCCCAGCGTAGACTTTGCCCTCTCTTCGGCGCAGCATGGCAGCATGCAATTTCCAACAGCTCCATCTCCAGGAAAACCACTCTCTTGCCAGAGAAATCCAGGACATGAACTGTTTTACCTCCTTACTGTTAAATAACTGCTGCATGAAACATGTTTCTATAGGAACCACTGCAGATGGCAGCTGAGCGTACCCCAGCAGTGGGCAGGAGGTCAGTGGAACCAACGCACCAGAGAGTGAGAAGACACAGAGCAATGTGTCCAGCCACCCCTCAACTCCCACTGGGCTGGGACAGCAGCACTGGGGCTGCAGCATCCTGTGAGCAGAAGCAGCACCTGAGAGCCCCTTGCCAGCCTCTACCTGCTGGCACCTCCTGCCCTGCAGCGTCCTCTTGGCACCTTCCAGCTGCATGTGGAGAGTCACATGGATGAAGCTCTGTGCCTGCCGCTCCAACCCAGCAGGCAGCATGGCAGCATCTCTCTGTGAGCAGGATATGCTGCTCTGCGATCCCTTGTGAAACTCAACTCACTACAGCTCTGCTTCCCCAAGGCCACACACATTCATTTCATAGATTTATTGCACACAATAAGAGCTTTCCTTCTCTTGCACCCACCTCCCTTCTCAGGGACTCATCAGCCATAGCAAACCAGGGATTCCCTGAGAGCCCTCTGAAAGGTTTGCAGCAAATAATGTACCTGTGATGAGCCTGGAGACAGGCACAGGAAGTGGCTATAGTCCCAAGCAAGGCTGGGGGCTGGGGGTGCAGCTGGACCCCTCATGCCATGGTCCCCAACCTTGATCTGGCTGCAGTAGCCTGATGAGAACTACCAGTGCCCCCCCCCCCCCCAACCTCCATGGAGCCCTGGGCACAGGGCTGGCTGCAGGATGCTGCTGGCATAATGGAGTGCTGGGGGGATGTGCTGCCCAGGGCACAGGACAGCCCTGGGTGCAGGGACAGAGCGGCCTCTCCTCCCACATAGAGGCAGTTTTATAAGATGCAGAATTCTGACTGATGCCGTTTGACGCACGCAGAATTCCCCACAGCAGGCAGTCACTCACCCGGCTGATTTTGGGCTCCGACTTCCTTCTCTAATTAAAACTCTCCCTCCCATTTCAGTTCCTTTGGCCCCAACCTCCCCATTCTGAATCACCTCCTAATACTACACAGACTGCCTCCGGCAGGCACGGGCCTGCCCCGCACCCACTGCCCTGCACTGCTGAGTGCTGCTGCTCAGACCCGGTGCGACAGGGCACCCGCAGCACCCCAGTGTGCCCTGGGGCTGAGCAGTTCCCAAACACGGGCATGGAGAGCTGCTGTTTGTTTCCAGCTCCCGTTAGTATTCAGCCCCGGCAGCCCATCAGGTTGGATGATGTGTGCCACAGAAAGATGTACAGTAATTTTATATAAACAAGTTACCAGGCTGGGGTTTTACTGCAGCGGGGAAATACTGGGTCAGGCCCTCTCTCAGCAATGTCTCTCTCACTGTAATTAATATTGATTTTGTGCAGCTGAAATATAGCTACAAAATTTAATTTTGCTGCTAAGATTTTTGACATCACTGTTCTTAGAGATTAATGTGGGATTTAATGAAGGATTTAGCCTCTCATCTGTGATGTTCCCTCATCCCGTTGTGTGCCACAGCCCCGCTCCCCAAGGCCACATCCCTCTGGGCGGTGCGTGGCTCCGTGCCTCTGGGAGCAGGGACCACTGCAGGGACACGGCCCTGCTGCTCTGCACTGCTTTAGGGGAGCAAGGAACCTGGGTGACAGACGAAATGGGCAATGGGGACGGCATAGCGTGACATGACATGGCACAGCATAACATGGTACAGCACGGCGCAGTATGGCTAAGCAGGACCCTGGAGTCCTTTGACCTTGGAAAAGCCTTGTAGCAGGCTGGCCCTTGCACATGGGGATGCAACGAAAAGAGTGAAGGGTGACGCTCGTCTGTGCCAGTGCCTCCAACTGGAAATATCAGACGGAACAAGGACCATGTGGCTGGAGCAGATTTTTCGCTTATCAAATCAAGGAGCAGCTGGATTAGAGGATTAGAAACCAAATTAATTACTAATGACTTCCCCGGGCCCTGGGTAGTTTTGCCATGAGTCTCCATGGCGGGCAGCGAGCAGAGCCTGGCGCCAGCAGGGGACAGACAGGGACACTTGCTGCCAGCATCGGAGCGGCACTCAGGGCTGGATGAGGGGCCAGGGGCTGCCTGCCCCTGGGGACAGCAGTGTGCAGTGCTGGCAGGACCTCACCTCTGGCTCCTGGGTAGCACAAGCTGCTGGACTTCCATAGATGTACCTGAGACATGAGACTCCCACAGCCTGGAGGGAATTTGAGCTGGGGGCTGGAGGGGGGGGGGAGTCCACTGCTGTCAGACCCTGATGCTCCCCACATTGTTTCCCCATGGGTTTTTGCCCCATGGGACAATGTGCAGCCTGGGTGCCTGCTGCTGTCCTGTGCACCATTGTGCTGCACATGGTAATTATGTGCTGAGCTCCAGCAGGAGACACGGGAGCAAGAACACGAGGAGGCGAGCGGCTGGTTTTGTTTGCACAGTTAATTGATTCGCTAAACAAGAGCTCATAAACAACTGTTACTGTCCCCATTATCCAGGACAACCGGGCTGGTTTCCATCTGCTTCCTGACCTGGATATTAAATTGCAGCAGATGATGAAAATATGTCAATGGGAAGAAAGTTTTCTTTCGCCTGCCAGAGCCTTTTTGCTCAGAGTGAGTAAGTTCAGGCAGAAGGACAGAAGGACAGAAGGAAGGACAGAGGGATGTGATGGGGCAGTGAGCAGGGCACGGGTCTGCCCCACACTGCATCCCACTGGGATGTGGGATGTGCAGGGTGGGCACAGCTCTGTGTGGGCAGGGCTGACTCACAGGTCCCATATGAGGAGGGAAGGGGACATCCCTGCCATACCACAGAGCTGTGCCCACACACCTGGGAGTACCGCTGCCCACCGGGCAGTTCCAGCCTGGTCTGCTCGTTACGCAGAGCTAATTGGTTTAAAAGAGATTGCTGGGTCACTAATTACAGAGCCTATTGAACGGCACGTCTCAGCTTAGGGATACAATTAAAAGTTCACCCTAATTAATCAGGGGTAATTAACAGACCTTGCATTTCTCTCAGATTAATTAATCAAGGAATCCAGAGCAAATCAATGTGGGCAGGAGGGAAGCCGAGGAGGGAGGGAGCGGTGTAGTGGGGTGATGCACTGCCTGACCCACTTCTCTGGGCTGCGGCACCGCTCCATGCGTGGGGCTCTGGCTGTGGGCACAGTACCTCAAACACCACATGAGCACAGCCATGCACACATGGGCAGCAGTATCCTAGCGAGGCCACATACCCATGGCCACAGATTTGGTGGCCAGAGTGTCCTTGGCCCAGGGCTGCTGTAGCTGTGCCAATCGTTAACGGTGGTTTGGCTGCAACTGTTTTCTCTCCAGCTCCTCGAGGAGAAGCGTACTGAGATAATCCAGGCAAAATGATAGATGTACATCTCTGTCTTGTGTATGGATCCAGCTCAGCGTTTGTAATATTTTGTTGCTAAGGAAGTCCTCGTTTGTGGTGTGATAGAGGACCCCATGCCAAGGCACGGAAATTGATGTGCTCGTAGTGGGAAACTTAATCACCAGAGGGTAAATGCCCACCTCGTTTTTCTCATGAAAGAGAAATGCAGCGCTTTGATTTTTGGCTCCAGTATAAACAGGGTGTGATTAAATATTGTTTCCCCTCTCCTGCTTGTCATTAATCAGGATATAGCTGTGAGCACCGGGTGTGATGTGGGGACACTTGCTTTGATTCCTCAGGTTTTTAAATGGTTTTGTTCTCTTTTCAATCCCATTAAAAATAAAAAGTCGGGTGTTTCAAAGCGCTCCTGATGGAAAGCACCTCTGATCTGACGGATGTGCTGCATGGGCAAACACCCGGCCCCTGGCCATGCAGCATCCCCTGCCCCTTGGTGCAGGTGGTCAAACCCTTCTTGTTGGTTCTGGAGCCAACTGCAGTGTTGGGGCTGCAGCATCCCAGCATGGCCTGGGGGTCATGTGGGGCATTCCTGATGCTGGAACACCTTGAGAAAGTGCTGCGATGGAGGGCACTTCTGTCACCTCCATTACAAGTGCTGGAGCTGCAGGGATAGGGCAGTGGATGTGCCCATGGCCCTAAACAGGAGAGCAGAGCCTGACCAACACCTGGGAGGGTCTGCAGCAAGGAGGAGGACAGGCCCTGCTTCAGCCAGTGCTGGAGAACACATCTGTGTTGGGGTGAGTATACACCATCTGGTTCTCTCCCATCCCTGTGAATGGGGCAGCTTTCCTTTTCTTCTCTACTCTAGGGCTTACATAAGGCAAGGATAGGGTTTAAAGTTACAGACGAGCTAGGTTGGAAATGAGGCAACACTGAAGGAAAAAAAAGCTTTTAAAAATATATATATGTACCAGCCTGTGTTTGGGTACAGATTCCTCGTTTGGAGTTAAATATAATTGTGAAGGTCTGTGAGCCAAAGAGCTATTTCTAGTTATTGGAGAACTAGCTGCTGCCCCTCTGATCCCCAAGGAGCAATAATGAGATTTAACCTAAGCAGCCACCGCGGAGAGCCTGGTGCGTGATGGAGCAATGATGAGGAGCCGTGGCTGTGGGGTCCCTGCCTGCTGCAGCATGCAGATGAACTCTGACTGCATTATTTTCTGCACAGCGCAGTTCATACAGCCTCCCCGGGGCACAGAACACGCATGGCCACCTCTGAAAGCAGAGGTGTCTGGCCCTTTCTGAGGGATTTGGAGGATGCTGGTGGGGAGGAGGAACCCGCTGACCCCCGGGCCACGATGCCCTCACCCTGTGGGTCTGCACTGACCCAGTGCCTGCAGAGCGCTGGGCACAGGGCTGGGAGCGCCCGGCCCACGGCCCGTTATGTTCTTTGCAGCGTCAGTGACAGATACCTAAGGATTAAATTGAAGTAATCTCTGTAATCTACTCAGCGATCTTAAAGCCTCTCCCCGCCCCCAGGCTTTATCCCTTTCATTCCAGGACTCCGCTAGCAGTGATTACAGCCGGGGAAGCCATTTAGCTTTTAAGCACCCTTCCAGCCTGCTTAAAAATACATTTCAGAATCAAATGAGTTTGTGCAGCGGGGCCGCGTCTGGCCGCTCCGGCTGGGAGAGATGCTGAGAATTAGCTCGAGTCAGAGTCAAAATTAAATTTATTGTTTCTGACCTTTTTTGGAGTACAGTGCATTTACCAGTGACTAATGAGGCTTACGGCAGTTTCAGACTCAGCTGAAGGCAGCTCCAAGGCCTCCACTCCCCGTGTGCTGTTTGGGGGGACTTTGAGATCACCTGTCCCAATGAAATCCCACGGAGTCTGAGGACCTGCTGTGTGCGCCGAGTTTGGTGATGATGTGAGACCAGAGGGCTGCATGCAGGACCAGGACGGGCCCTTGGCAGCTGCACAGAGGCCAGGGCAGCCAACACAGCACTCGCTAATGGGACCACTGAGACCCTGATCCTGTGTGGACTGCTGCCTGTGGACCTGGCCCAGCTGTGCTCCTCTGCAGCCCGACTGCACACCCTGGGATGCCCTATTCCAGCTCCATGTTCCCCATCAAACAGGGAGAGCCAGAAGGCACTCGGAGCAGCAGATCACGTGGGGAGTCTCCGTGCAGGCATTCAAGGACACTGTGAGGCAGGGGCAGCTCAGCCCCATCTGCCCCGTGGCACCGAGCATCCCTGTCCAGGTAGATGTACTGCTCAGCCATCCATTCGCAGCACAAGAAAAGGTGGCAGTTTGTCAGCCCAGAATCAAAAGGTTGTTAATGACATACATATTAGACAAAGAAAACTGGATTAACAACGACACTTTGGCCCTGAGGGATTTTCTGGGCTCTGGAAATAAATTCTAACCTTGATCTCTTCTGCCTACAACCTGGAGACATCAAGGGCAGAATATCACCTTTAATCTTATTTGCTATTTCCAGTATGCATTTTATTGCTTCCCTCTCTTCCTATAGATTTTATGTGCTCCCAGCACTCTTTTTCTTTGTGTATTTCTGTAATAATCTTCAACGATCCAAACATTTCTGCAGCCTTCTCTTTTTGTTCGCCTGTCAGCTGCCTGCACTTGGGATGAGCCCTTCAGTGGGGTCCTCTCTGACAAAGGCACATCGCTGGGAGCCCCCAGCAGTGTCGGCTGTGGGCTGGGGCTGAGCCCCACGTTCTTCCATGGCTCTTGATCGCACTGTGATCCTGTCAACTGCTGCTGCCCTATGAGAAGGGCAGCAGGGGAAAGCCTTCCCTGGGGCTCCTCTCTCTGTTGGGGCTTGCACCAGTGGCCCTCCCGCAGCCATTTGGGGGTGGCTCTCCCCTATCCCAGGGCTGTGCCTTCCAACCCTGATGGTGAGAGAGTTTGGGGCGGCCCATAGGGCTGTGCCGGCGCAGGCGGCAGGGCCACAGGGTGTCAAAAGCACCAGGAAGCTGTTGTCTGTGTGGAGCAGGGTGTAAACAGCAAACATGTCACAGAGCAAACATGCCCTGCAATGATAGAAAGACTGAAAGCCAAATTGTCAGCTTTACAAAACATTCCTCCCTTGCAAGCAGAGAAACCTGGGGGTGTCTAAGCATCCACACCAGCTTTATTTATCCAGACACCTCTAATGTTCATGCCTAAGCAGTGTGTTTGCAGCCAGGGCTGGATCACCACGTGGAAGCAATAAAACGGCTAAAAATGGATAAAGCAACTTTCCCACAGATTTCCTTTGGCACTCTGTCATGCAGCAGAACTGAGTGATTGATGCTTTCTGGCCCTAGAAAGGGAACCTGCCGGTGCCCAGCCGCTCGCTGCCCTGCTCCCACACTCCTGTTCCTATCTCTGCCCGGGCCAGGCAGCTCCTGCTGAGGGCTGCAGCCAGGGCAGGGCTCCGTCTGCCCTCCCTCCTTGCTGAGCACCGCACCAGCTTGAGGAGGGGTGCCCAGCTCAGGGAAGCACCAAGCATGGCTGAGTTTACACCATGAGCCCGTGGGCTCCTTTAGGCTGACATGGTGCTGTTTTTGACTGTGATCTGCACAGATGTACTGGCATCAATCCTCTACTCTGAGGAAAACACGGTACCCAGTGCCCCAGGTGGGTCACTTCACCCACTACAGTGATGCCAGTCCCATGAGAGCTCAATCCCCATCTTGGCACTCCAGAGCTCTCCTGAGCCATCAGCCTCTTCGTTGCTTAAGTGACTATTTTTAAACTCCCAGCAAGGTCCAATTTCAGTGCTCCCACACAAGTGCAGGCAAAAGAAGCTGCAGAGAGCACTGCTTTTCAGCCATCTTTTCCATCTTTCTTTACATCTGCACTGAGTTCCCAGGTGTTGCACAAGAGGAAATCTCCTCCCCACCTTGCTGCCAGGGAGCCCACAGCATCACTGGTTGTGCTGGGCTGGCACCTTGTGCCTGTCTCACTCTATCATCGTCCCTCTCCCCAGGTAACGCGACAAGTAGTTTTCTGAAGCTGAACAAGCTTTCTATGCTGAGAAGGCAGGGAGAGTGACTCTTAATGTTTAAGTGGTGCTGCATGAGCAGCCAAGCAGAAGCCTGGGATGGAAGGGTGTGAGAGGGAAGGAAGCGTGTCAAGTGGAGGGAGCTGGAGGGCTGGGGATGAAGCAACAGTCTGCATCCATATCTTGCTAAATCTTTGTGGTTTTCCTGGGTCAACCTGCTTTTAGGGCATCACAAAGCAAATGGGCGAGGCCGAGTATCCCCAAACTGGCAATACCTGCATCTTCTTCAAGATTTTTCTTCTTACAGATGATACCACAGCAGCCGATGGCTGTTCCTTCTGCCCTTGCTGAGGACAGAAATCACTGCTGAATGCGGGGAGGCCCCTCCTCGCTCTGTCCCCTCCCTCAGTGCATGCCGCAGGGAAGGAGCTGCTCAGGCACCCGGCGTGGAGGCAGTCCGGGAGCAGGACGGACCCCGTGCCGTGCTGCCTCGTCCTCCGCAGCTTTGACTTCCCGACTCCCGAACCTTCTCAATCCAGGTCCACCACGACCAGCGCCGTGTCGTGCTCCAGGCGCAGGGACTTGTGCGGGGCAAGAGGCACTCCGCCCCGTGCTGCACCTCTGGGTAGTTCAGGACTCAGGTTCAGAGAGATGTGCAGGGCCCGGCGGGACAGCGGCTGCCTCCATCCCTGCCCGGCTCTGACGGCAGAGCTATTGGAGCGGTGTCGGGCGTGGGGACAAGGTTATAGCCCCGGGCACCTCGCACGGGGACGGGACCGCTCAGTGCCTCCCCGTCGGCGGGGCTCGCTAAGAGCTCGGGCAGCGCAGAGCCCGGCGGGCGCGGCGGGCAGAGCGGGGCGGGCAGCCCGCACCCCTCCCGGGGCCCGGCGCAGCGGAGGAGCGAGGTCGGTCCCCGTCGCATCCCCGTCCCCGTCCCGGGCGGGCGGGAGCCCCGCGGCGCGGCTCGGGGGAGGCTGCGGCCGCTGTGCGATCGCGGGGGCTCCGGGAGGAGCTGACGTCAGGCGGCCCCTTAAATAGCAGCGCAGCCGCCTCTGCCCCGGCACTTCCCGCGGAGCCGAGAGCCGCAGCCGCGCCTGCCGGGGATGGGAGCGGCGGCGCCGGGGCCGCGGGCG